>CABHPR010129238.1:14688-41763 GCA_902168415.1 Peromyscus melanophrys
AAACTTTAGGAATAGATTTATTTAAGGATATCTGTCTGGCCCAACAACCCCAGACTACACCCCCTCCCCTGGGCTCCATATCCTGATCTAGAACTTTGGAAGAAGACTGCTTTACCAGGGGTCAGGCTAGATCTGGGGACCCAAGGCTCCCAAAACCTCAGAGGGGACACTAAAGACTTGCTAGTCACCAGAATCCTTGGCCACTTAGGCCAGAAGACCAGAGAAGAAACAGAAACTAAGGAACAAAACACCCATCCAACAAAGACAAGTGCAGAAATCAACAACTAGACCTCTAATCATGCCAAATCCAAATGCTTAAAAGCCAGTGTAAGAACACACTCAATAACAGAAAAGGCAATATGGTGTCACCAGAACCCAGTTCTCCTATGACAGCAAGGCCTGAACATTCCAATGCAATTCGAGCACAAGAAAACGACCTTAAAAAGAACTTTATGAAGATGAAGTAGGTCCTTAAAGAGGAAATGAAAAGAATCTCTTAAAGAATTGAGGAAAAGACAAACAAAAAATCGGAGGGAATCAATAAATCCCTGAAATGCCAAGAAAGCCAAGAAAAAACAAGCAAACAAGTGAAGGAAACAGTTCAAGACCTGAAAATGAAAACAGAAGCAATAAGGAAAACATAAACTGAGGGAATTCTAGAAATGGAAAGTCTGGGTAAGCAAACAGGAACTACAGATGTAAGCATCACCAACAGAATACAAGAGATGGAAGAGAGAATTTTAGGTATTGAAGATACAATAGAGGAAATAGATTCATTAGTCAAAGAAAATACTAAATCTAAAAAGTTCCTAATACAAAACATTCAGAAAATCTGGGACACTATGAAAAGAACAATCCTAAGAATAATAGCAATAGAAAGAGAAGAATTCCAGCTCAAAGGCCTAGAAAATATATTGAACAGAATTGTAGAAGAAAATTTTTTCCAACCTAAAGAAAGACATGCCTATAAAGGTACAAGAAGCTTACAGAACACCAAATAGACTGCACCAGAAAAAAAGTCTCCTTGCCACATAATAATCAAAACACTAAACATACAGAATAAAAAAAGAATAGTAAAAGCTGCAAAGGAAAAAGCCAAGTAACATATAAAGGCAGACCTATCAGAATTACACCTGACTTCTCAATGGAGGCTCTAAAAACCAGAAGGGTCTGGACATATGTCTTACAGACTCTATTAGACCATAGATGCCAGCCCAGACTACTATACCTAGCAAAATTATCAATCACCATAGATGGAGAAAACAAGATATTTTATGACAAAGTCAAATTTAAACAATATCTATCCACAAATCCAGCCTTACAAAAGGTGCTAGAAGGAAAACTTCAACCCAAGGAAGTTAGCTGCACCCACAAAAACACAGGCAATAGATAATCTAACACTAGCAAACCCAAAGAAGGGAAACACAGACACACTACCACCACCACCAACAATAACAAAATAACAGGAATAGTCATTAATATCTCTCAATATTGATGGACACAATTCTCCAATAAAAAGACACAGACTAACAGAAGGATACAAAAACAGGATCCATCCTTCTGCTGCATACAAGAAACACACCTCAACATCAAACATAGACATGATCTTAGAGTAAAGGGTTGGAAAAATATTTTCTAATCAAATAGACCTAACAAGCAAGTTGCCGTAGCTACCATAATAGATTTTAAACAAAAATTAATCAAAAGAGATGGAGAAGGATATTTCATACTCATCAAAGGAAAAACTCATCAAGATGATGTCTTAATTCTGAACATCTATGCCCCAAACACAAATGCACCCACATTTGTAAAAGAAACATTAGTAAAGGTTAAATTGCATATTGAACCACACACACTAATAGTGGGAGACTTCAGCACCCCATTCTCACCAATGGACAGGTTGTCCAGTCAGAAACTAAACAGAGAAATAATAGAACTAACAGACCTTATGACTCAAAATGTCCTAACATACATCTACAGAACATTTCACCCAAACACAAAAAAATGTACCTTTTTCTCAGTGCCTCATGGAACCTTGTCCAAAATTGACCATATACTCAGTCACAAAGCAAGTCTCAACAGATACAAAAAAAATTTGAAATAATACCCCTCTATCTTATGGAAAACCATGGATTAAGGCTAGAGTTCAACAAGAACAGAAACAACAGAAAGCCTACAAACTCATGGAAACTGAACAACTCCAACTGAATCATCACTGGGTCAAGGAAGAGATAAAAAAGGAAATTAAAGGCTTTCTAGAATTCAATGAAAATGAACGCACAACATATCCAAACTTATGGGACACTATGAAAGCAGTGCTAAGAAGAAAGTTCATAGCACTAAGTGTCTGCATAAAGAAATTGGAGAAGTCTCACACTAGCAACTTAACAGCACACC
This sequence comes from Peromyscus melanophrys, assembly GCA_902168415.1. Taxonomy (NCBI): domain Eukaryota; kingdom Metazoa; phylum Chordata; class Mammalia; order Rodentia; family Cricetidae; genus Peromyscus; species Peromyscus melanophrys. The sequence continues at coordinate 17,086 of CABHPR010129238.1, forward strand.
TGAAAGCTGTAGAACAAAAAGAAACAAACACACCCAAGAAGAGTAGACAGCAGGAAATAATCGAACTGAGGGCTGAAATCAATAAAATAGAAACAAAGAGAACAATACGAAGAATCAATGAATCAAAGAGTTGGTTCTTTGATAAAAATCAACAACATAGACAAACCTTTATCCAAACTAACTAAAAGCCAAAGAGAGAGCATTCAAATTAACAAAATCAGAAATGAAAAGAGAGACAACAACTGACACCGAGGAAATCCACAGCATCATTAGGTCATACTTCAAAAACCTGTACTCCACAAAATTGAAAAATCTAAAAGAAGTGAACAAATACCTTGATAGATACCACATACCAAAATTAAATCAAGATCAGGAAAAATTCAAATAGACCTATAACTCCTAAGGAAAAAGCAGCAGTCACCAAAAGTCTCCCACCAAAAAAAGTCTGGGACCAGATGACTTTAGTGCAGAATTTTACTAGATTTTCAAAGAAGAGTTAATACCAATACTCCTCAAATTATTCCACAAAACAGAAACAGAAAGAACATTGCCAAATTATTTTTGTGAGGCCATAGTCACCCTGATACCCAAATCTCACGAAGACTCAACAAAGGAAGAATTACAGACTAATTCCCCCCCATGTAAATTGATGCTAAAATAATCATAAATAGAATCCAAGAACATATCAATAGGATCATCCACCATGATCAAGTAGGCTTTATTAAAGAACTGCTAGGAGGTTCAACATACAAAAATCCTTCAATGTAATCCACCATATAAGCAAACTGAAAAAAAAAAAAAAACATGATCATCTATCTCATTAGATGTTGAAAAAGCCTTTGACAAAATCCAACAGCCCTTCATGTGAAAAGTCTTGGAGAGATCAGGTATACAGGGAACATATCTAAACATAACAAATACAATATATACGAAGCCAACAGCCAATATCAAGTTAAGTGGAGAGAAACTAAAAGCAATTCCACTAAAATCAGGAACAAGACAAGATTGTCAACCCTCTCCATATTTATTCAATATAGTACTTGGAGTTCTAGCTAGAGCAATAAGATAACTACAGGAGATCAAGGGGATACAAATTGGAAAGGAAGAAGTTCAAATATCGCTATTTGCAGATGTATTATAGTAAACATAAGCAACCCCAAACATTCTACCATGGAACTCCTACAGCTGATGAACACCTTTAATGAAGTGGCTGGATACAAGATAAACTCAAAATCAGTAGTCTTCTTATATACAAATAATAAATTGAGAAAGAAATCAGGGAAACATCCTTCACAATAGCTATACAAATAATATAAAATATCTTTGGGTAACTCTACCACGCTTCACAATAGCCACCAATAATATAAAATATCTTGGGGTAACTTTAACTAAGCAAATGAAAGACCTGTATGACAAGAACTTCAAGCCTTTGAAGAAAGAAATTGGAGGAGATATCAGAAGATAGAAAGCTCTCCCATGTTCATGGATTAGTAGGAATAACTTAGTAAAAATGGCAATCTTACCAAAAGCAAATCTACAACTTTAACACAATCCCCCATTGAAATTCCAACACAATTCTTTACAGACCTTAAAAGAACAATACTCAACTTCATATGGAAAAACAAAAAATCCAGGATAGCTAAAACAATCCTGTACAATAAAAGAACTTCTGGAGGTATCATCATCCTTGGTTTCAAGCTACACTACAGAGCTATAATAATAAAACAACATGATATTGGCATAAAAACTGACAGGTAGATCAATGGAATCGAATCAAAGACCCAGATGTAAATCCACACACCTATGGATGCCTGACTTTTGACAAAGAAGCCAAAATTACACAATGGAAAAAAGAAAGTAACCTCAACAAATGGCACTGGCATAACTGAATGTTGGCATGTAGAAGAATGCAAATAGATCCATATCTATCACCCTAAACAAAACTCAAGTCCAAGTGGATCAAAGACCTCAACATAAATCCAGCTACACTGAACCTGACAGAAGAGAAAGTGGGAACTAGCCTTGAATGCATTGGCACAGGAAACTACTTCCTGAACAGAATACCAAGAGCACAGACACTAAGATCGACCATTAATAAATAATTTCATGAAACTGAAAACCTTCTGTAAGGCAAAGGACACTGTCAATAGAACAAAATGGCAGCCTACAGAATAGGAAAATATTTTCACCAGTCCCACATCTGACAGAAGACTGATCTCCAATATACATAAAGAACTCATGAAACCAGACATCGACAAACTAAATAATCCAATTAAAAAAAATAGGGTACAGATCTCAACAGAAGAATCTCAAATGGCTGAGAATTACTTTAAAAAATGTTCAGCATCCTTAGCCAACAGGGAAATGTAAATCAAAATGGCTCTGAGATTCCAAACTTACATCTGTTAGAATGGCTAAGATCAAAAGCACAAATGACAACTCATGCTGGAGAGAATGAGAAGCAAGGGGAACCTACCTCCATTGCTGGTGGGAGTGTAAACTTGTACAGACACTTTGGAAATCAATATGGCAGTTTCTCAGAAAAGTAGGAATCAATCTTCCTCAAGACCCAGCTACACCAATCTTGGGCATATAGCCAAAGGATGCTCAATCATATCATGAGGACACTTGCTCAACTATGTTCATAGCAGCTTTTTTCATAATGGCCAGAACATCTAGGTTGAAAATGACCTAGATGCCCCTCAATCAAAGACTGGATAAGGAAAATATGGTACACCTACACAATGGAGTGTTGTTACTCAGCTGTTAAAAACAATGACATCATGAAATTTGAAGGTAAATGGATGGAATTAGAAAAAAATTATCCTGAGTGAGGGTAACCTAGACCCAGAAAGACAAACATAGTATCTACTTACTTACACATAGATATTAGCTGTAAAGTAAAGGATAACCATGCTCCAATCCACAGACCTAGAGAGGCTAGGTAACAAGGAGGGCTCAAGGGGGGACACCCAGATCTCCCTGAGAGGGGGAAATAGAAGCAATTTTGTGGGTGTACTGGGGAGGATGGGGATGGGAACATGAGGGATCAGGTTGGGAGATGTATGGAGGGGGACAGTATTGAAAGAGATGACTGGAAAGTGGGTGCATTTCCAGGTGGGGTAGAAATCTAGTGCAAGGAAAACTCCCAGAAATCTACAAGAATGACCCCAGTTAAGACTCCTTGCAATAGTGGATATGTAGCCTAAACTGGTTATCTCCTGTGACCAGACAAGACTTCCAGGGGAGGAACTGGGACACTAACACAACCACATAACCTTTGACTACAGTCTGTCCTGCCTATGGGCAGGACACTGGGGTAAGAGTGGTGCAGAGATTGAGGGAGTGGCCAACCAATGACTGATTCAGCCTGAGACCCAGGCCACAAGAGTGAGCCCACCCTTGACACTCCCAGAAGTGCTGGGACCCAGGGGCTGGATGGCCCAGAGACCTAGGATAGAACCAAACATGACTGGAGGATAAAAAAGTCAATATAATGGTGTCTATGATATTCTGCTATACTCATAGATTGATGACTATCCCAATTGTCATCAGAGAACCTTCATCCAGCAACTGATGGACACAGATGCAGAGACCCACAGCCTGAGATGGAGAATCCTGCTGAAGAGAGGAAGGATTGTAGGAGCCAGAGGTGTCAAGAACATCACAAGAAAACCTACAGAATCAACTAACCTGGGCTCTTAGGAGCTCACAGAATCGGAACCAATAACCAGGGAGCCTGCATGGGACCAACCTAGGCCCTCTACATATACGTGACAGTTGTATAGCTTGGTCTACTTGCAGGACTCTGAACAGTGGGAGCAGGGGCTGTCCCTAATGCTTTGGCTGGCTTTTGGGAACCTATTCCTCATACTGGGTCACCTTGTCCAGTCTTAATACAAAGGGAGGAACTTAGTCCTACCTCAACTTGATATGTCATGTTTTGTTGATATCCATGGGAGGCCAGCTCCTTTCTGAATAGAAACAGAGGAGGAGTGGATTGTGGGGGGATGGGCAGAGGGGAGGCAGAGGTGGGGGGCGGGGGATGAGAGGAGAGGAGGGAGGGGAAACTGTGGTTGTGATGTAAAATAAATAAATTTAATTAATAAAAAAGAATATCTTTCTGTTTAATAGAGGATGCTCGTAGGCTTCCCTGCCCTAAAATAGAAATAGAAAATGGCTCTAATGAGAAAAGCTTCTGTAAGATACTTTGGTTTGAGCTATTATAAGATCTTATAAAAGAAAAAATTCATTCATATATTTGTTTTAGGAAATTGTACCAAATATCACTAAGGACTTTTTTGTGTATTGGGGAAGAGGGTTTTACTGGAATTGAACCCAGGGCCTCACACATGCTAAGCAAACATTTTACCACTCAGCTATGTCCCCAGCCCCCTGTAAGGCTTTTTAGATGTTTAATTGAAACATGAAATAAAATAAACATACACCAAACCCAGTGTTATGTCCTTTCTATCGTGAGAGCTATTAAGATAAGCAGACATTGTCCCCACCTTCCTAGAGTTGACCATCTGGTAAATGAACATTGGTGGAGGGATAAGCAGGGCACAGAATTGTATGTGCACATCTCTGGGGTGAATTTGGGGCTTTCTTCTGTGCATTCAGAGGGGTGAACCTGCGGCAGTCACAGGAGAAAGCCAAATTCTAGCAGGTGACAGTTAGGGACTATGAGTGGGGGAGGGAAGACCGGCCCATAACTGGCCTACTGGAAGAAGAAGGCAAGTCTTAGGCAGATAGGAGAGAGCTCCAGTTCTCTTGGAATTTTCTGGAAGCAGGGTGCCAAGGAGCCCTATCATCTTGTGGCCCAGCGGAACTCCAAGCCTTTCCTCTTGTCTGCTCAGGCATTCAAATGAGGAGAATACAGCCAAAAGAGCAACTATTGCTCATCAAGGCATGAAGAAAGGCTCTGGCCCAAGGAATGACATTTGCAGCTTTCCTCGGTCCTGGGTTGTTAGGATAGGTCTCATGGACACCCACTTGTGGTGCCTTCTCCACACCTGCTGGCCCTGCCTGGCCTGGAGTTTTCTCTTTGGATGGTGCACTCTGGAGCCTCTGCAGCTCCAGAACAGAGGCTTTCCTCTAGTGGGAAAGCACTGAGGGAGGACAGAGGTACACAAGATGCACCAGATTCCTTCAGCGGGGAAGCAGGTGGGGGATGGAGGGTGGGGGTGGAGGGAGTGGGGAGTGGAGAGTGGAGGGTGACGGGGGTGTGTGTAGCTGAAGCAGGAATTCCTGTGAGCATGATCCCTTAGAGAGTGAGACCAGTTTTACTATGCTGTGTCTCAGCATCCTACCTTCCCCTTTCCGCTGCTCTCTATTGGTTGCAGTTTGGGCAACTTAGGGCAGGCTTGAGGAACAGGGGCAGGAAGGAAGTGAGTGAGGGTGTGGCTCTGCGAGATCCTGCCCTCAGCCTGGCCTATAAGGAGATGCTAGCACAAAAATTGCATCACTTTGTGGTGTGGCCCTCTATACCTCAAGGCTAGTCGGTGAGTGCAGTTGCTTCCTCCCTTAGAAGCAGTCTTTATTCTTAGTTCTTTGGAGGAAGGTAGATCATGAGAGAAAAGCGCAGCTAGGAGCTGTTCACAGAAGCCAGGGGAGGAATCTGAATGGGCACATGGCATCCACAATGGGGGACATGCTCGGTTGAGACAAGGAATGGTGTATCCAGAGCCTCACACACTGGTCTCGGTGAAAACATGGAACACTTTGAGGTACCAGCCAAAAATTCCAGATCTATCATTCTCACAAGGTTGATGTCAAACCCAGATGAGGCAGAATAGACATGAAGTGTTCTCTGTAAACTAGGAGGTACCATACAAGTGCTCATTTTTTAAGCTATGTCTTGAGCTTGACAAGATGTGCCCATGGGTACAATGGTGGCATAAATTATGGGGGTAACCAACTGCTGTCTGATAGAGTTTAGGGCTCACTCTGTAGGAGGAAACTCAGGTCAGGTGCTGTAACTCTGGCCAGGAATCAGGACTCGGAAGCTCATATGCCTACCCCAGGGGTGAACCTGCTATTATCATTCTGTTAAATGGACGTAATCTCCCACACTGGTCTCTAAATTCATATCTCTCTACCCATAAATTAGCATAGCTCTCAGACCTCATTAAAGGACAGTTGTTAATGCAGGGTCTCGCAACTGATCAAAGTACAGGGAGTAAGTATTTGTGGAGTGCTCAGCCACAAAGGGACATCTGTATCATATCCCTCCCTAGGGCTCAAGAACAACTGAGGAAGTCCTCTTACAAAGATTATGAGAGCCAGAGGCTGGGGAGGAACAAATTACAACAGTGTCTTCCAGACGTGAAAGAACCACTGTACTCATGAACTCGCAGCAGCTGTGGTTACCTGGGGGCGTGGGGAAGGGGCTCACCATCTGCACCTGTAGCTGAGCAGCTATTGACAGTTAGCTTCTGAGAGAAAGAGAGTCAGTTTTCTCTAAGGCTGTGGTCCCTAGTAGGTGGACGATTCCTTCAGTGGATGGCCCCACACTCACGAATGTATAGGCTGTACAAATTGGACTCAGTGGGTTACTAAAAAAAATAAAAAGAATACAAAATTGGGAGAGACTTGGGGAAGGAGGAGGTAGGGAGTGGATCTGGGATGAGTTAGGGGAGGAAGAGGGGTAAATATGATCAAATTACATTGTATACATGTATGAAATTATCAAAAAATTGATAAAAACACGATTAAAAAACAGATGTTCTGGTGGTTGTAAGTATGTTTTATCCATCAAGGATAAACATGAGCCTCATGGAGCTTAGGCCCACCTGCCAGGTTAGGTCAGGGAAACAGATCACACAGTCACGCAAACCCCAAACTGCAACCAATAGAGAGCGTCGTCAAGGGGAAGGTAGGATGCTGAGAGCCAGCCGAGTGAAACTGGTCCCTGGGCTGGAGTCATAGTGAAGGAAATCTGGGGCAGGGGCCATTAAACCGAGATGAAAGAAGAATAGATACCAGCGTTGGACTAAAAACCACTTGGAAGGAAAGGATCGTGGGTACAGAGAAAGAGAGCAGCTCACAGGTGAAGGCAGCAAGTGAAAATGAGGATGGATAGCTCAAGGAAAGTAAACTGAATCACAGCATTTTAATTTTAAAAACTGTGTTCCGTATCCATTATCACCTGTAATTCCAGAACACCTGAGGCAGGAGGATGGAGAATTTGAGGCCAGCTTGGGCAGTGCTGTGAGACCCCCATCTCCAAACAAAAGACATACGCTAAAGCTGTCCCTGATGGAGATCTGGCATTCGTCTACTGACCCTTAACTCCTTTTGGACTGCCAGCCGTATGTTCTCAATAGATTCTGACATTTATTAGATATTACTGTACCATAGATCTCTTGGTTTCAGGTAGCATGTATTTATTTTATTGCTCACCTACATCACAAGGTAAGGTAGTTCTTTGCCAAGACATCTTTCAAATACGTGTCCTTAGCAGTCAGCCTAGACAAGACATTTTGATACCACACCAAAATTATTGCAATGGCCGCTGTGCTCCCTTATCTCACGGATTCTTCTGACAACCACCTGGAAACTCAATTTCATTTTTATTATTCCATAAACTAGAGCTGATGCAGTGAGACAGAAAACAGAAATGGGAAGCTTAGCTACAGGAAACGTGGAAACAAAAGCATGGGACATTATTGCAGGAAAGATGATTACACCCCACACATCACATGAGAGTTAGCCAAAACACTAACAGGACTAACACCTGAGAGTTCAGTAAGGTGACTGGGTGAAAAATGAGTAGCTGAGAAGATCACTTGTTTTTCTCTTCTGTAGGAATATTCGGCTTTGTAAGGGAGAGTGGGTCCTGCTGGTGAGGGCTGCCAGCACCCAGGGCTATGGTCTGAATGTTCACGGCCATTTGAAATTTGTATTGAAATCTAATCACCAATATGGTGGTGTCAGCTGATGGGCCATTGGGAGGTGATTAGGATATTTGGGCAGATCCTTCATCACTGAGATCACCGAGCCTCCCAGATAAGCCCAAGATAGTATATCTGTCCCTTGTATCAAGTGAAGACACCAGAGATATGGTGCTGAGACCTGGTCAGACACCAAATCTCAGAGGCTTGACCTTGGACTTTCCAGGGTCTAGAACTACACTTCTGTTGTTTACAAACTACCTAGTTAATAGTATGTTTTATAGCATGTCATAACTACGATTTTATGTAGCAATGGAAAGAAATGGGCACTTAACCCCGAGTGGTCTCAGTGGGGTATAAAGGCGTGGTCTCTGGAGTCCCTCCTGTTCTTAGTTGAGTGACTTTGGGAAAATTACCTAGTCTCCCTCTGCTTAAACTTCCTCATCTGTAAAGGAAGACACAAAGTGTACAAAGAATAAGCATTGGAGTTTATTGTTTGTGCGTTTGCTTTTATCTTCTTAGTTACCAGACTTTCAACAACGTTAGGATCTGGGCTGGAGAGGTGGCTCAGTGGTTAAGAGGTCCTTGCAGAGGACCTAGGGTCATTTCCCAGTGCCCACATGGTGGCTCATGATGCCCATAACTCAAGTTCTAGCGGATCCAATGCCCTCTTCTGGCCTCCACAGGCACCAGGTATACATCTGGTGTACATGCATGCCATGTAGGCAAAATATTCATATACATAAAATAAATTAAAAATAGATGTTAGGGTCCAGATTCAACATGAGCATGCCAGACACACATGTACACTCCTTTCCTGATCCAAAAGGCTTTGAGATAAGGGGCTGATGGTATCTGTGACCTGGAGGCAGCAAAGGATGCAGGAGGATCCCTGAGCTAAAGATGACCAGTAAGATAGATTTCCCAATGTCATTTACTGTCTCCATGTATTTCTCCTGTTACCCCGAGCTCTTGATTATCTTTGAAAAAAATCTTTCTGCCTATCCTTAGCTGTGCCAAATGGAATTAAGTAAAAGGTTGCATGTCTGAATACATGGGCTAAACGCTCAAAAGGAAAACAGAGGTCCCTGAGGCCAGCCTGTAGGCAGGAACAGTAATTGGTGAGTACTAGGAAGAAAGCGAATCTTGGGAAAGGAACTGGTCTTTGAAGTCCAGCCAGCATTCCATACTCAATGGCCTGTCCCCAGCAGCAAGCCTTAGAGGACGTGGGCTAGATTTTATTAAGCAGGCCATCTGGCTTCCTTATAGCATAAAACCTAAGGGCATTAATGCAAAGGGAAATGCAATGCTGAGAATTGGTACCACAGGGAAGTCAGGTGCGCTACAAAAATTCAGAAGAAAGAGACATTATTTGTATCTGTCTGGAGATGAGACAAAATTTCACAGGGACAGTGACATTTGAGGAGGAAAATGGTAACTTAAACACACAAGCTTTGTACTCTTCATTAGAAAGCAACTCCGCATGGATAGGCAGCTCTGCAAGGTAACAAAGGACCATAATGAGACAAAAAGATTTCCTGTTTCTGCTCTGCCATCCTTAGGGAAGAACTTAAGGTTGTTTCTCTATCAAGATGACTGTGAGTGCACCAGGTCCCGAGGGCAGATTCTAACCATCAAGAAAGGCCAGGGTTCTCATTCCTGACTGAATAACTCACTCCAGCAGCTTTCTTCAGGACCCAGGCAGCATTTTCACATCAAACTTCTGGACTAAAATGTATTTTTATGACCCCACTAAGCAACTGTGATCATTAGGAGCTACCTAAAAATCTATATGCCTCTAATAACGTTGGGAGTCTGCATGAGAAGAAAGGGAGAAATGAGCATAAAATTTTGATCAGTGTTCCCTGGCACTGAAATTTTGAAGACTTCTGTAACAGTCATATCTATCAAAATACCCCAAAGAACAACACCTCATAAGCAAGGAATAGGAATGAAGGTGTAGATGGGAATTCTATTTTCAATGCGCTACTCTACGGTGTTCTGCGGAGCCATTCTCCAGCAAAACAGGTCAAGTGGGAGAAAACTTAAAAAACAACTGTTTAAATTTTATGGGAAGTGTCTAAAGACACACAACAAATTAGCATTTACCCAAGACCATCTATTACTGTTTTTTTCCTAGTTGACTGATTTGTAAGGACCAAGTCAAACAGAGAAGACAGAGGCTGCCACGCCACCCTATCAGCTGTCGCAAAAGAGGCCTGGGGAGCCTGTTCAAGGGGAAAGGCGATCCATACAACAAGAGGACTCTGGCCAAAGAAAATGACTTCATTTCCAATAGTGACAGGTGAATCAAGCCTAAAAATGAGCATCTTTGCTTAAGAGCAATAAGGAAAACCACAGGCTAGCCACTTTACCACAAATAATGGGGAAACAAGAGCCCTCCCGGATCAGAGGGTGCATCAAAGACTGGCCCCAAAATCTGTCCCCGAGGGATTCTAGGAAAAAGTGGAAGAAAGAAACATCAGGCAGCTATCTCTGTTCCTAGAACCCCCAGAATCTGACTAGGACACTATTTTGGAACCCTGAAGTCCACTGTAGGTTTTAACTTTTAGAGGAAGGCTTGGGAGGTATAGTGAAGTTAATTAGGAAGCTAAAGTTGGTCAGTTTTCGCCATCAGCAGGGTAGCAACCAAACCCAAAACTCCCCAGGAATTCCAGGAGAGAGAGGGGTATGATCTGACTTCTGGAATTACTACACTACAAAATCTGAAGGACAGATTTCAACACAAACATCATAAAGAATAACCAAAAGGATGCTCTACTCAAAGGCAAAATAAACAAAAACAAACCCGAATGAAGCCGACTCTGAAAAACAGCTGAAGGCTGATGAGATAAAACAGTCTTCTTAAAGGTGCTCTGAGAACTAAAAGGAGACATGCAGAAAATCAAGAAAACCGTTATTAAGGAAGTGGAAGTGTCAATATAGAGCCTTCTAAAACCTAAAAGGAGACAAAAAAGAAATTTTGGAACCAAAGTTGGAATCCATTACAGGAATTTAAGGGCAAATTGAACAGACGGAGGGAAGAATCAATGATTTTTTTTAAAATTGAATCTGGGACAGAAAAAAAAAAAGCTGAAGAAAGCTGTACATGATCTAAAGAAGCCATGGGACACATCAGCTGGATTAACAGCTGGATTGTTGATATCCCATAAGAACAAGGCAAAGCAAAACGTGCTGAGTAGACAGCTGTAGGACCCATAGCTGAAAACCTCTATTTGCTGAAAGACATAAACAGAGACTTCCAAGACGCTCAATACACTTCACACAGGGTGAACTCGTAGGCCCAGTCTGAAATGCATTATAAGCAAACTACCAGAAGTAAATAAGGATTTAGACAGCACCCAGAGAAAGAGCTCATGGCCTACAAGGGATCCTTAGTAAGATCCTCAGCATACAGCTCATCAGAAACAATGGAGGAGAAAGGCAGTGGGGCTGAGATGTTCACAGAGCCAAACAAACAAGAACAAAACACACAGAAATACAACCCTGTCAAGCACCCAAATAACAAAGAGAAAATATAATGAATAAAAAGGAACTGAGCCTCATAAAAATATGAGCAAGTTTAAGCATGTTAATATGTTAGAAGGGACAAAAGAAGCAGAAAAAGCATGTGAAGAAATAATGAATGAAAACGTCCACAATTTGCTGTACAACACCGGTCTGCACATCCAAGAAGTCCAACAAACTCTAAGCAGGATAAATGCAAACATCCTCATACAGCCACATCATGATAAAAATTCTAGAAGTGAAAAGCCATGAAATAAGCTTGAAATCTATGAAAGGAAAAGAACAAAACACTTTACATGCAAAGGAAACCCAATGACTAACAGCTGACCTCTTGGCAGGACCAGTGATGGCTAGAGGCAATGGAATGATGGTTCAGCATGATAAAGGAAAACTGCTATCAGCTAAGAGTGTGTGTCAGCAAAGCTGCCTTTCCCAAATGGAGATGAAATAAAGGCGTTCTAAATAAACAAAAAGACTATTCCCAGCAGATCTGCCCTATGAGAAATACTAAGTGGCATTCCTTAACCAGAAACTAAATAAACCAAAATAGAAATTTCAATCCATGTGGAAACACAAAGAGCACTCATAAAGGTAATCATGTAACTACTAATAAATAGTATGAATTCTTATTTTCCAGCTAGCTGTGTTTTAAATGCACTTTATTAGATAATATGTAAATAACTATGTTGTTTGACCTATAAATATAGAAAGATAATAACAGCATAAAGGAATTAGGTGACAGCAGAGTTGGACTGCAGTAAAGAATTTACACTATGTGGTAACTCAAACCACAGGCACAGGAAAACCTGAAACAGCAAATTAGAAAGTAAGTCTATTAAACTTTAAAAATGATATACATATTTTCCTTTTTTAGCCTCTTTAATAAATATAAATATAAAATTAAGTAATAATTTTAACAACTAATTACTAAGCTTGTAACATTTTAGATAGAATACATACAAAAATTACAGCATAAAAATGTGGGGAAAGAGCCGGGCGGTGGTGGCGCATGCCTTTAATCCCAGCACTCGGGAGGCAGAGGCAGGCGGATCTCTGTGAGTTCGAGGCCAGCCTGGGCTACAGAGTGAGTTCCAGGACAGGCTCCAAAGCTACACAGAGAAACCCTGTCTCAAAAAACCAAAAAAAAAAAAAAATGTGGGGAAAGAAATACAGAAACAGAAATATGGGTAATGTTTCCACATTAAGTTTTGATAAGTTTTTTTAAGCATGCATATAGAAAGTCCTACAGATTAGAACACAGACAAATGGATTAGGGACTAGAATACAGACTCAGTGGCACCAAAAGCTGGTTCTGCACAAAGATGAACAGAACTGACAAGGCTTTAGTTAAGCTGACAAAGAATGGAAGAGAAAAGATCTGAGTTTTTCAGAGATGAAAAGGACATTACTATTCAATGAAAGGAATTAAAAGAATATTTGCACAGACTAGTTGAATCACTCAGATGAAGTGAACAAATTCCTAAAGAAACACAAGCTCTGTACACTGAGCCAAGAACAAGTTTTTAAATCTCTGGACTATCCACACAATGGAACACTGTCCATTGGTCATGAAGAACTGCTAAGTGCTACCTCATGGGATAGCCATGGAAACACTGATAAGCAAAGGAGCCAGTCACAAAGCCCACCGGTCATATAGTTTGGAAACACCGATAAGCAAAAGGAGCCAGTCACAAAGCCCACAGGTCATACAATTTGGAAACACAGATAAGCAAAGGGAGCCAGTCACAAAGCCCACAGGTCATACAATTTATTTGTGTAAAGGCCCAGAACAGACAACTCTGTAGAGACAGGAGTGGTGATTGCCTAGGCTAGGAAACATGGAGGACCTGTAGGGGGTGAAGTCCAAGAGGTATAAAGTTTCTTTGGGGCTAATGAAATATTCTAAAATTGATTGTCATGATGATTATACAACTTTGCAACTAAACTAAGCACCATTAAGTCATATACTTAATATTTGAAATGTGTGCTATGTGAGAATGTCAATTAAGCTGTTTTTATTTTCTAATGGTCTGGATGTAGAGGATCTTAAGATACAAAAATGCTTGCAATAGTCTAGGCAAGAAAATGGGCACATGAGCTGGGGAGAAGGCTGGAAATGGACTTCAAGAAGAAGGGATAGGCCCAGCTTCTGGAGTAATAGAAGATAAGACTCTTGGAAATAAACGGTCACAGAACCAAAAACCTAACTCTTAAAGCCAAGTCAGGGTCAGTAAAGTATAAGAACACTGTACAACATGATGACTATAATTGATAACAGTGTATCATGCATGCGAAATTGCTATGAGAGTGATATTAGGTGTTCTTACCACAAAAATTAGGTACATAATACGTAATAGGTAAAATTAGCTAATAGGTTCATTAGCTTGATTTGGCCATTCCAGAAATATTCATATATCAAAATATCATGTTGTGTATCAGAAAGATAATATACCACAATAAATAAATGCTATAAAAGCCTCAAAAAATCCCTTTCAAAGTATAAGAATATAAGAAAATGTTAAGGACTTACAAACAACAACAAAGCATATGGGTTTATGAGAATTTGCCACAGGGCTACTTGGTACTGGAGAAATGGGGAATGGTTGTGGATTCTAAACACGAGGAAAAGATAGTCCTGGCAAAGAAAACAGAAGCTCCTCATGTGAGGCAGGTATCCATTAATGCGCTCACCAAATATCAAGAGTCTGCCATGAACAACACTCTAGATTCACCGTGCGTAAGAGCTAGCTCCATGGACATTCCAGTTAGCAGGGAGATAGACAGCTTCCAGCACATGCACAATATGCATGTAGCATATCGTAGAGGAATAAATGCTAAGCGAGGGAGAGAGACAGAGCAGACAGATCATACGCATCATGCAAATGCTCTGAGGAGACTTAGGTGAAGAGTTGAGACGTAGTCCTGTGACTACATGGACGGAGTATTGCAGAAGAGGCACTGCAGACAGGGATGAACTCAAGACCTTGAGGAATAGCAAGAGTAGCAGGATAATGAATGGAGTGCAGACAACAGGCAAGGAGTGACGGAAGCCAGCAGGGACCAAGTTATTAACTAGGGCTGTAGGGGGAAAAGTAGCAAGGTGTAGTGTTTGTGGGACGGGTAGAGGTGTCTCAGTAAACTGTTTTCCATGCAAGCACGAAGATTTGATTTTAAATCCCCAAACCCGCTCACTTATATAGCTCCAGCACTGGGAAGGAGAGACAAACAGATCTCTGTGGCCTTCTGCCCAGCCTGCCCAGTTGAACTGGTGTGCCCTAGGCCAGTGAGAGACTCTGTCTGAGAGAAATTATCAGCTCCTGAGGTACAACACTTGAGACTGGCCTCCACATGTATACACACATACATGCATGTGAGCACACACATACACATTTTTTAGTTTAAAAATAACTTTTTTTAAAAGATAAGGACTTGATCCTGATACTGACACATATTGAAAGTACAGTTAACAGGTAATCTCTGAGGCGTTAGGTTGAGCAGGCAGACACAAAATTAGCTGGCCAGGAACGTGCTTAAGGAACACTTTGCAAAAACTCCAGGACCAATCAAGAAGTGTTTGGACATGGAGTATCTGAGGGAAGAGATGGATCAATAGACTCTCTTGAGGTTGCGGGAGCACGGGGAATATGCCCAAGAGTAAACAAGCGGGGTTTACTGGGGTTGCAAGGGTCATGCTTCTGTTCCTATGGCACAGCACGAAGAGAGCCAGGTTGGAATGCACCTGAAACTGTGCTTAACTTTTTTCACACCAATATATGAGGCTTATCATAGTCTTGAAGACACTAAAGAGAGACATGGCGAGACAGATGATCAGAGTGTAACTTTAAATACAGTTGTTGTCCATGGAAGCGGCCAACCTTGTGACTAAAAGGATTCCTTTCTTTTCTTTCCTTTTTTTAAAATTAATCAATTAATTTTTGGTTTTTTGAGACAGGGCTTCTCTGTGTAGCCCTGGCTGTCCTGGAACTCACTTTGTAGACCAGGCTGGCCTCAAACTCACAGAGATCCACTAGGCTCTGCCTTCTGAGTGCTGGGATTAAAGGTGTGCGCCACCACTGCCCAGCTGAGGTGTCCTTTCTTATAAGAGGGTCTCCTCAGCCACACTGGGACATTGAACCTAAGGGCTTAGGCAAATCGTGGTTTTCTGTAGCTGCTCAATGATTCAAAGTCAGTCCCAGGTATCCAGAACCACCAGATGTCCCCTGGAAGTCCAAGAAGTCTACTGACCTTGCTGTTTTGGTGATGGTGGATGGAGGTTTGGAGCATTCTAAAGAGTAGGAGTAGACAGGACCTTTCAACCATTGATTGCTTGCCATGTGCTAACATGATGGCACTAATTTTACCTTTGGTTAGTGTGGTGGTTTGACTAGGTATGGCCTCCATGGACTCATGTGTTTGAATGCTTGGCCATAGGGAGTGGCACTATTGGGAGGTGTGGACTTGTTGGAGTAGATGCAGCCTTGTTGGAGGAAGTGTGTCACTGTGGAGGCAGGCTTTGAAGTATCATATATGTCAAGCCACACCCAGTGAGACAAACTCCTTTTG
Organism: Peromyscus melanophrys; assembly: GCA_902168415.1. NCBI lineage: Eukaryota > Metazoa > Chordata > Mammalia > Rodentia > Cricetidae > Peromyscus > Peromyscus melanophrys. The sequence goes on from CABHPR010129238.1 coordinate 33,072, forward strand.
CTGCCCGTGGATCAAGATATAGAACTCTCAGCTCCTTCTCCAGCACCATGCCTGCCTGCATGCTTGCCATGTCCTGCCATGATGATAATGAACTGAACCTCAAAACCGTAAGGCAGCCCCAATGAAATGTTTTCTGTTATAAGAGTTGCCATGGTCATGGTGTCTCTTCACAGCAGTAGAAACTCTAACTAAGGCAGTTGGTGTCCCCTGAGAAGCACAACTGCCTCCTTTTACATCTAAGGAGACTGGAGGGGTCAGAAAGGTCTAGTCACTACCTACGGTCCCTGTCAGCACAGCCAAACTTCCACGAGGAGCCTCTGTAGCTAAAACTGGCAGCCACAAGCTGGGAGCTGCCAAGAGAGAGCAGCTCTGAGACTAAAGGAGGACTGTCTATCTGTCACAAGGCCAGAAGAAACACAGCAGCCATCCTCACCCAGCCCTGGCCTAGGCTCTTTTGTAGAAGGGGTATGGTGCCCTCCCTCAGAAGCACACGTCCCCACTTATTCTTTGCACTGCCAGTGACGGCAGATATGATTGTCACACAGTAGGTTCTCAGTCCCCCTCAGCTATCAACACCAATGCTGGCAGATAGGAGAAAGAGACAGGGAAGAGGCTGCTACAAGAAGAGGTAAGCTAAAGGCAACACCTGTGCTTGGTCTGAGACAGCCCTGACGGTCTGCACTCCAATCCATCTTCCTTTAGAACAAAGTATGCGATGTCCTCAGCAACTTGTATTTTTCCAAATTCTTTGTCAGGAGTCTAGCAAGTGTGCCAGCACTCCACTTTCTTGCATTAAACCTGCCTCTTCAATTTGTGATTACTGTTCAAGCCACCAAGGCGACTTGACTCTGAGCTCTAATGGGCATTGAGCAGCTGAGCTCAGAGGACCAGAAAAAACAAAAAACAAAAGAAAACAAAACAAAACAATAAAACCTCTCTGAAGCACAGCTGTGCACAAGTCCCAGTGTTCTCCACCCCGGCCCCCCATGCTTGGCTCCCACCAGCTGCATGCATCTGCCAGCTGCCCTCTTGTGACTTCTTAACACAAGCATGGTTGGTGGACGCTGTGTCATCCAGAAGAGCTATCATTTGACATTTGAGGTCTCTGAGAAGTGACGTTCACATGAGGGTGACCAAGACCTGAGAACTGCAGAGCCTCACATTCAGCCCAGCTTGTCCCTGCTAGAGGCAAGAATGGCCTCCAAGACCTGCCTCTGGCTGTACATCCTTGAATGCCCATCCTGACAGCCTGCCCAAGCCCCCACAGATACAGATGAATAGGAAGCCATGTACAGCCTGTTCTTTTCCTCCACCCATGCAGGACTATGTGTGCCTAGATTCTGAATCCAGCCCTGGCTGGAGTCCTTGAGATTTTTCTGTTGCTTTCTTGACCTCAGATTCTCAGCTCAGCCTGTGAATGCACACAGCTTTGTACAGCTGGCTCTCCTGGATACTGTTTCTGCATCCAAGAATTCAGTCAACTGTAGATCAAAATAATTTTAAAAGCTGCTTGCATACAGAACATGTTCAGACTATTTCTTGTGTTTTTCTCTACACAGTACAATATAACAGGTATCTGCATTTCATTTATGTTACATTGAGTAGTATAGGCAACCTGGAGACGATTTAAGGTATATGGAGAATGTGCAAGGTTACATGCAAAATCTGTGCCATTCCGTAAGACAGAATTGAGCATCTGACTACCCTGTGGTACTAAAGTTCAGCTGGTCTCCACTCTCTGTGTTTCCGGGCATTCGCACAGCAACTTCTTACTGTTCCAGCTATCAGTCTTTTCTCTGTCCAGCTAATTGCCCAAGCCCATTGGATTCCACAATCAATCTGTGTTCAGCTTCTTGGCAAGGGGCTGTGACAAGGAGGCTGCCCTCCCTCTCCTCACCCAGGCCTATATTTCATCAAGTGGTCACATTTTAGCAGCTAGAAAGGAAAGAACAACTATGTGGCCATTTACCCCAGACTGATAGTGAGATAGGCACATCTGGGGGAAAAAAGTGTAAGTCATGTATAAACATCACCTTCATTGTGTAGCAACATCTGTCCTGTATTTTACCTCTGTCTATTACCTTCTGACCCAACCCAGGAAAACTGACCATACTGTAGAGCCGGTCTACAAGACACCATGACAGATGCAGACATGGCCCATGGTTTTTTTGAGTTTGGCTCCTAAAATGAAAAAGCAGATGAAAGAAAGTTGAATAAAAACCTTTATCCCAAGGTCTACTAGCCTTGATGTTCAATATCACAGATGGTCAGCGTTAGATTTCAAACTCAGGACAAATGGCTGAGGTACCTATTTAACATATCAAAGTGAACCTGGCCTCTAGGTTCTCCCTGCACCCCTCAGCCCCTACCTGTTACAGGGCCCTCCTGGCTGGCATACCCCGCACCCTACTCTGAACTTCTCCAGCCCAGGGGCTGGGCTGCCCTTCCCCCGGCTGCCTTTCTCTGTATCGTCCAACCGTTCTGGTTACCTGGCTTTTTCATCTACTCTTTGGGCCTCCTGACTGCTGCATCTGGACGCCGTCTCCCCTGTCTCCCTTCCCCATCTCCTCACATGGCTCTGCGTCTTGTCCACTCTGGACTTTCCCAGATGTCCCTGCCTCTGGCTATGCTCTCCCACGTGTCTATAATGAACCTTCTCCACCATACTAGGAGCAGTCCTGTTCCTTTCCTTTTGATTTCTTTTTTCCCATTCAGTCAGCAGTCAGGGCGGGGTGGGAGACACTGTGGACCAGACTACTGATAAGTGAGCTCATGAGCATTCAGTGCACAGCCTGACCCGGATGATGGAAAGCTGGAGCTCCTCTTCTTCAACAACCCACAGCCTGTGTTGGTCAGCTCTCCATGGCTGTGACAAATGCCGGACGGAAGCCAACCTAAAGGGAACAAGGGTTTGTTCCAGTTTGTGGATTCATGACTTATAGCCCATATTTTGTTCCATTGGATTGTGGCTTTGGTAAGGCAGCACCTTATCATGGAGGCATGTGGAAACTACCCACCTCATAGCAGCCAGAAGGGAAAGACAGGAAAAGACTGGAATCCTAATATCCCTTCAAGGACAGGCCATCATGACCGGACTACCTTCTAGTAGGTGCTAAAAAGTCCTACTACTTTCAATTAATGCCGCAGGCTGGGGGCCAACCCATTAGAAAATATAGCACTTAGGAGATATTCAAGACCCAAGCCCCAAACTGCAGCGTATCTCAACGCAGGACACTTCTAACAACTGAGGTGACGTGAGAAGTTGTTTCCCTGGTAATAGAACTGGCTGAGGAGTTGGAGGCATACTTCCTCAGGATACTTCCAGCCTGGGGTACCAGCTTGAAAGCTCAAAGAGAAGAGACAAAGGGAATACGAGATAAATAAAGCAGGAAAGCCTCTGCTAAGTTAGAAATGATGGGCACAGAACCAGGAGAAAGTGCATCAAGAGGATATTGAATGGAGTCCATTAGGCATCAGCAAGATTTGGGGCGGGTCTAAGTGCAATCAAAGGAATGAGCAGAGGAGAATTATGGTTAAAGTAGATAGGATGAACACACCGCCACTGTAACAATCCAGGCTGAACACCTTCCTAAGTTCTGTGACCTTAGATATGTTAATTCTTCTCTCTACACCTCAGTTTCCATGTATGAATGATGTTTTCAGGATGTTCTAGAGCAGTGGTTCTCAACCTGTGGGAGTCAAAAAACCCTTTCACAGGGGCCTAAGATCATTGAAAAAACAGATATTTACATCATGATTCATAACAGTAGCAAAATTACAGTTATGAAGTAGCAACAAAAACTTTTTTGTTGTTGTTAGGGGGTCACCACAATATGAGGAACTGTATTAAAAGGCCACAGCATGAGGAAGATAGAGAATCACTACTCTAGAGGTTTTTGGTGGCTGCTCATACCCAGCAGCTGCCTTTGGTTTCAACCGACCTGGTGTGGACATTTCCATTCTGAGAGGCTCATACTTTTGCCAACAGTTCTGCACCAGATGCTCAGGCCATAGTCATAGCCAGGCTCCTCTGTGCTATGATGCATTCTCTGTGCTGAAGCAGAGGAATGGCTGCTCTGGGGGTTCAGGAAAGTAATGCTCTATAGAAGCTTGAATGAAGGGCTTCTGGGGCAGCCGGCAGGTAAGTACATAAGCAGCTTGTGTTCTCCTGTGATTCCAGGGGAGGCAGGCTATTCTTGCCTGTGGCAGCTGCCTCTGTAAGAGCCTCTGAATTTACCTCCCCTCATCCCACCCCATCATTCCATCTCTGCCACCTTTGGCTCCAGCGCTTACTTTCCAATATGGGAGCTCTAGCCAGGACCTTGTCCCTGGATCTGTGTTCTAAAACTAAGATAAAATATTTTCCTTTTGAGGTGTTATAGTATTTGAGGAGCTAATCCATAGGAAGGCGTTGGAAGAATAGATCAGCCCAGTGAATAGAAAAGAAATGAAGAGCCCCAAAGCCCATGGTCCAGTCTCATAGCTGGCCTTAGTGCTGTGGGACACTCCCCAAGTAGTCTACATTTTCTCTGTCTAGTCATGAAGATTTGGAAACCCAGGTCTTATTTTTTTTGATGGCCACACTCTTGACAAGGGTCTTAGGTCCTTGAGAGATACTACAAGAGTTACACATTTACTAGTGTAAACCCTTCTTTTTGTAAATGCCAAGCATATGGTGTGGCCTGTGGACAAGGGCTCAGTTTTACCTCTGTGTATGAAGCCTTGCTTGACAATATAAGGAGAAATATCTAGGAGGAAGCCAGAATTCAGATCAGATCTTCCTTCATTTATTAGTTAAGCACCTGGAGGCTATTTCACAGGTATATATTGGCCACCTACTGTGTGTAGAGTGCTGACAAGCTTAGGCTGGTGCTGGGCTACAAATCAACATGAAGACATAAACCTCAGCCTGGAAGGTTGCATGGCCTTATGGAGTAGATCACACATGCTTACTGGAAATAGCTTGGATTCATGTATGTGGTAAAGAATAAAATCTCCACCTTCAGTCCTTCACTATTTCAGTTGTCTCATTAAAAAGAGGAAGACATTGTAGGCTACTAGCACTTGTATTTAAGAATGTCTTTTGAGAATGTTCTATGACAACTTTGTATGGCATAAACATGTCTAATGACCAAGTTCAACAACATCAGTGATGCCATGTTGATGGCTGATACCCTTGATTGACTCAGTGTACTGAGAATGACTCTGCAGCTTGGTAATCGTCCTCTCAAAAACCCATAGTCACACCAGGCATTGAACCATGAGAAAAGCGTTGGGCAAAATTAGGGACATTTGACAAAATATTTTATCAGTACTTCTTAAAACTTCTAAGGTCAATCAAAAGAAGCAAAGCTCGAGAATATCACATCTGAGAAGAGTCTGAAGTGACCTAGTGTCTCAGTCACTGTTCTATTGCTGTGAAGAGATGCATGACCAAGGCAACTCTTACAAAAGAAAGCATCTAATTGGGGCTTGCTTACAGTTTCAGAGGGTTAGTCCATTAGCATCATCATAGTGTGAAGCAGACAGGCATGGCACTGAAGCAGTAGCTCAGAGCTTTACATCCTGATCCACAGGCAGCAGGAAGAGAGAGAGAGACACTTGTCCTGGTGTGGGCTTTTAAAACCTCAAAGCCAACCCCTAGTGACACACCTCCTCCAACAAGGCCATACCTCCTAACCCTTCCAAAACAGTATCAACTGGGGACTATGCATGCAAATATATGAGCCTATGAGGGCCATTCTCATTCAAACCACCACACCTAGTGACTAAACATCCCAAGTAGGGTCCCAGGACAAAAGAGAACACATGTAAGAGGTGAAGAAAACTGTAGCTTTAACTGTGAACAGTTTATCCACATCGGCTCATCAGCTGTGATAAATAAACCATAGTATAACATAAGATACAAATAGCAGTGGAGGCTGGCTGTGTGGGAGGCAGGAACTGTGAATCTTTGTGGTGGGGGTAAAGATGCAGCACATGGGCCCTTCTGCAGGCCAAGCAATCCCTGCCAATGGGTGAAATTAGTCATCTTTTAAATATTTTAATAACATTCCCCAAACAACTAGATCTACATTAAAAACTCGACATAATGTTAAGTTGTATTAAGGTTCTCCAGAGAGATGGAACCAATAGAAGACAGATAAATAGACAGATCGACAGATAGGTGATAGATGTTACTGGATTAATAGGGCAATTAGATTACAAGGTTATAGTGGCTGAGAGGTCTCTTAGTATGTTATCTGCAAGATGAAGTCCCTGGGATGTTGGTAGCATGACTCAATTTAAGCTCCAAAGCCTCACAACCATGAGGTGTTGATGACAATGTTGCAACTCTGACCCTGAGGCCAAAGGCCTGAGAATCTACTGGTGGTTGGTCCAAGTCCTGTAATTCAAAGACCAGAGAACCTGGAGCTCTGGTATCTAAGGGTAGGAGGAGGGTGTTCTGGTTCCAGAGGGCAAGAACAAGTGAGATTTCCCTCTGCCCTTTTGTTCTATATAGGGCGCCTGATGATTGCATGGTACCACATGAGGGTAAATCTTCCCACTTGGTCCACCAACCAGGAAGCACTTTCATAGACATCATCAGAAATAATGCTCTCCCAGCTGTCTATCTAGCTCTTAATCAAGTCAACACCTAAAATTAGCTATCACACAGGTGTACAAAGGAAGATATGTGAATACCTTTATTCCCACAGAAATCCTACTTTTTTCCTCAGAATAAAGGATCTGGGTTTCCCTTTTTCTTCTTAGCATTTTTAAACAGAATCTTCTTTACACACAGAATCACTTGAAAACACAAGAAAGCATTCCTCACTGTGTTGCTCATGAATTACAAGTATCCTCCGTTCTCCCTTGCCCTATGATAGATAGTTTTAATTTTCAACTTGATACAACTAGAATCACCTGAGAACAGTGTCTACTTTGGACTGTCCTTTGGGCTATTATCTTATTAAGTTAATAGCTACGGGAAGACCCAGCCCACTGTGGGTGGTACCATTCCCTAGGCAAGAGGTCCTGAGCTGTATAAGAGTAGAAACACCAAACTGAGCACAAGCAATGTGTGCAATTGCTTCTCTCTTCTCTTGCATATGGATATTTCCTCTTTGTTTGTTTGAGACTCCTACCTTGACTTTCTCACAGTGATGGACAGTAACCTGGAATTTGAGCTAAAATAAACTCTTTCTCCCCAGTATTGCTTTTTGATAAGATATTTTAATGTAACAAAAGTGAAACTAAGATATCCTCCCCTAATGGTTTGAAAATTATGTATTTTATCTTTAATTATATGATGTTATATTCTATATTCTATATTATAATAATGATATTTAAATGTTTCCTATCAATGTTGGTTGCATCTGTATCCAAAATGCCAATAGTACCAGTACCAAAATTTTATTCTATTGCTTCTTTAAAACAAAAGCCATGTGGGCCTGGTAAAGCTGATTCAGCAGGTAAAAATGTTGTCTCTGCATCACACAATGCACACACACACACACACACACACACACACACACACACACACACACCCCTTCACACACAGACACACAAAATAAAAATAAAATTTTAACAAGAGACTTCTTCCTTCCCTATGTGTAACCCTTTAAGTCCTTCACTTGTGCTACTGTTCTCGCTAAGTGTTCAAGCAGTAGATTTAAAAGGCATGGTTTGAGTGACCGTCCTTGTCATGTTCCTAATTTAAGTGGAAAGGCTTTGAGTTTTTCTCTGTTTGGCATGATGTTGCCTGTGGGCTTGTTGTAGATTGCCTTTATGATGTTGAGATATGTCCTCTGCATCTCTATATTCTTCAGGACTGTTTTCATGTGATGTGAGATTTTGTTAAAAAGTCTTTTCTGCACGTATTGAGATCATCATCTATTAATGATCATGTGGTTTCAGTCCTTGAGTTTTATGTTGAATTATCCCTTCATCTCTGGGATGAAGCCCATTGATTATGGTGGGTGATGTTTATGATGTGTTCTTGAATTTGGTTTGCAAGTTTTTTGTTTTGCTTTGCTTTGGTTTGGTTTTTCAAGACAAGGTTTCTCTGTGTAACAGCCCTGGCTGTCCTGGAACTTTCTCTGTAGACCAGCACCCTCATACTCACAGAGGTCAACTGCCTCTGCCTCTGGGTACTGGGATTAAAGGTGTGTGCCACCACCACCTGACTGGTTTGCAAGTACTTGCCTATCAGTGTACATCAAAGAGATTTTCCTTTCTTCTTGGTTTTTAATCTGGTTTTGGTATCAAGGTAATAGTAACTTCATAAAAAGAATTTGTAAATGTTCTTTCCTTTTATATTTTACAGAATAATTTGAGGAGTATTAGTATTAGTTCTTCCTGGAAGGTCTGGTAATTCTATGCTGAATCCATCTGGCTTTCCTTAGTTGGAAGATTTGTAATTGCTTGTTATAATCCTGGTAATCTCAGTGGTTGGTATAGGTCTATTTAAGTTATCTTTTTCATCTTGATTTAATTTTGATAAGTCATATACATATAGAAACTCATCTATTTTTAAAATTTTTTCAGTTTAGGTGAAAATAGATTTATTTTTTGAAATATGACTTAGGATTCTTGGAATTTCCTCAGTGTCTATTGTAAATCCTCTTTTTCCTTTCCAATTTTATTAATTTGAGTTCTCTCTTTCCATCCCATGCTATTTTGATAAAGGTATGTCAATCTTGTCTATCTT
>CABHPR010129240.1:0-10117 GCA_902168415.1 Peromyscus melanophrys
GGGGACGGGAGGGGCAAACTCAGAACGTGGCCAGCAGACCCCAAGGAGGAAGTGGGCTGGGCCTGGGCCCTTCCTGTTGGCACATCTTCAGCTCTTGTGAGGAGTGCAGAGGCTGCTAATGCAAGATGTGACTAGCATGGAGCCCAAGGGGGGGGGATATGTGTGCATGAGTGAGTGTGTGTGTGTGTGTGTGTGTGTGTGTGTAGCGGTTGAGGGGCAAAGATGAGGGTAGCAGTGTCTGTGGTCACCTTGTCACTCTATTCTCATGCCTATGTATGTCACCTAGGCTCTCACCATTTCTGCCCAGATGTGGTCACCAAAATTGCAGACAGGCCCTGGAATGGTTGCTTTGACTGTGTAGGAGGTGAGAAATGGAGAACAAGCCATGTTCATTCCTTTCTAAACCTCATTCAGAATATGATAAACATGCCTATGGCTTTGGGGGGGGATGGTGAAGGTCACTGTGGCAATTCATACAGATGTGAGCACAGGGCCCAGTGCACAGGAAGGGTTAACAAACTGTTAGGACTATTTGCATTCTATACATAAGGGAGCTGAGATGCAGAGGGATAAGTGCCTCCATCAAGGTCAGGTAGCTGGCCCAGGGAAAGCTGGGATTTGATGTCAGGGCCCAGAAAGGGCACCAAGATTTGTTGGTTCTACACAGCAGTTCCAGGCCAGAACTCTCTGCCAGCTAGCTGTGCAGAGGCCCTGCCTCGTGGGGACCAGTCTGCCTTGCTCCTGTATGCATCTAGCTAGGTGAGCACAGCTCATTTCTTACTACGTGGTGTGGCCACCCCACAGCAGACAGGACTATCTCCAGTTGGCTTGGGATCTTCTCCTTTACAGTTCAGGGCACAAGCAGGGCGGGTGTTCGCTCCAGTTTTATTTTCTTTTTGTTTTAAACTTAGTTCTTTGAGATTATAATATCATTACATCATGTCTCCCCTTCCTTCCCTGGAGATTCAGGGATGAAAACCGGTGGAAGATGGAGTTCCAGGAAACAGCAGATACCCAGAAAGTACAGGGTTAATCTTGGCTTGCTCTGAAGCTCTTTCTTTAGCAAACAGCCCAGACTGGCAGTGAATGGTCACATGATTTGGTGGAATATGTTGGAGAAGACAAGGCTCTTTTTTTTTTAATTTATTTTTTTAAATTTATGTGTAGGTGTGTGTGCCTGAATGAGTTTCTGTGAACCACATGTATGCAGATGCTTCGGCAGCCAGAAGACACCAGATTCCCTGGAACCGTAGCTGGTTGTGAGCTTCCTGATATAAGTTCTGGGTCTTCTGTAGGAACAGTAAACACTCTTAATCTCCGATCCACCTCTCCAGCCCAAAGAGTGGGTGTCTTTTTTATTTTATTTAATATGTGTGGGTGTTTTGCACGTATATATGTCTTGTATACCCATATATGTGCTTGGTGTGTACAGAGGCCAGAGAGAAAGCATTGGATTTCCTGCCAGTGGAGTTACTGATGGTATGAGCCTTGATGTAGGCTCTGGGAATTGAACCTAGAGCCTCTAGAAGAGCAGCCAAGTGCTCTTCACCACTGATACATCTCTCTAGGCCCAAGATTTGAGTCTTTTTGAAACATGGTCTTGTGATGCGCCCAGGCTAGTCTCCAACTAGTAATCCTCCTGCCTCAGCCTTCCAAGGAGCTGGGATCATAGATGGGTGTCACTAAAAGATAATATGTAAGACCTCACCTGGAATTTTCTCTTTGCTGTTTCTGAGACTCAGATTAAAGAGAAGGAGTTTTTTTCTCTGTCAAGGAAGGGTGCACAGGCTCAGAGCCTTGCCTGTGGGATTTGGGAACTCCTACCTCTAGGGCTTCCTGTCTGCAGTCAGGGATGGCGTTTCAGGGTCCTGTCATTGAAGGCCAGCTCAGGAGCACTTACTCTTCTTTCCCTTGGAAGGTAGAGAACAGAAGAGGGTGGATGGGGAAGGAGCCTGCAAGAGCAGCCAGTGACAGGCTGCTGATTGGTGGTGATGGTGACTTACCAGAACCTCAGTTTGCCACCTAGTGAGGGGAGAGTCTTGACAGTCTGTGGGGAAGGTAGGTGATTAGTCACCTCTAAGATCCCTCTAGGTTTACCCACATGGAGCAAATGGTCTTGGTTCGGGGTCCCCAACAGTAGACTGATATCCAGATTTGAGTGGCATGTATCTAGGAGATGACCCACACAAACGTAGGGAGTGGGGTGTGACCAGCTGCTGAGGGTATCCAAGCTCCTTCCTGTGGGAGGGTGGGAGCCACAGGAGAGCTGGGACCTCAGAGCTGTTCCTTGCCCAGGGAGTAAGGATCTTGGACTTCTTCATCTGCCACCCTAGGAGGCCCCAGGGGATGATGGACTTGGAGAGCCTTGGCCATATTAGGGAAAGGTCTTCATGGCTGGCCACTCAAATTTGGAAGAACCTACCTTGTGGGGAACAGGTGGCACTACAGACCTCTGTCTGACAGAGATGGTGCTCTGACACTGAGTACTGTCCCTTCCCAGACACCACCCCTGTCTTCCTGTAAGGGCTTTTCTGTGACTGAAGGCTGTGGTTGGGTGTGGGCACGACCCAGGCCTAAAGAACAGAGGCCTATTGTCTTGTCCCAGAACCCCGAGGCTTCAGGGAAGCCACGGAGTCAATGGCCCTCACTCATGTCTAAGTAGGAAAGGCCTTGATGATAAAGTGTTCCCTGAGGTCGGGTGACAAGGGCCTGTGATGCCATGGTGTCATTGGCTGAGTGCCTACCAGGTACTTCATTTAATACTTACCTCAGCTCTGCAAGGTGAGAACCATGGCTCTCCCCGTGTGACAAAGAGAGGCACAGAGGCCCACCTAGGGGAAGCTGCTTTCTGTTTGTTTTCAGAACCACAGGGCTCAGAGAGCATACGACCCACTACACCAACAAGGTCAACAAAATGAGTGTCCCCTCGCTCAAAAGCCACTCAAAAGGGAGGTGATCCCAACTGTGACTACTATCCTTCTGTGGTCATGACAAAGACTTGTCCAGGTTGGCTCGGAGGTGTCTAAACCCCATCCATATGTCTCTGTTCATATCCCAGGCCTGCCAGAGGCAGAGTGACTCCCATGCTGGACAAAACCACCCTGACAACAAGAGCCATTGGCAAGTGTTTATTGATTGCAGGGGGATAGTCTACGTAGATGGCTCCTGCACTTCCAGCTGGGACCTGGCCTGTGCTGGCCAGCTACTATCCAGGTCTTCATCAGGAGGGAGGAGAGCCAGGGTTCTAGGAGGAGGCTGGGGTGAGCTTGAGGGCACCCTGGAATTGCAGAGGAGTCAATCTGGTTAGTTTTTTTTTTTTGCTTTGCTTTGCTTTTTACTTCCTGCCTTTTTGGGGGTTGCCCTCCTTTTGTTCTCCATGAAGGAAGCCCGGGTGTTGGGGGGAACATTCATGACCCTGAACACGTGTGTGTAGAGTGCATAACATGGTCAGAAGTGGAGGGTTTGTGTATGCACAGTAGTATCTTCCAGCACTCTGTGGCCCAGTCAAAGTGTGTGTGTGTGTGTGTGTGTGTGTGTGTGTGTGTGTGTGTGTGTGTGCGCGTGCAGTGGCTGGATTGTGTAGGACAGTTGTCCTCAAGCCCACGGTGGAGCTCTAAGAAATTTTGTAAATTCCTGGCTGTCTCTAGAGGACACCTGGTTTTTAAATAACTGTCTATTAAAAAAAGTCAAAACAGAACTAAATGTATGATAAAACTTGCTCTGGTCTATCCCCCAAGATTGTTTTCTGATCTTTTCTCAGCTCCAAGCAAAGTAGAAGTGAGCGATGAGCACATGACCCTTGTCACGTGTGTTCTACCATCCCCTCTCACATGCTGGCTTTAACTCACTCTGTTTTTCACTCTCTTCCCACTAATTTAAATGTGTGGTGTCACCCAGCTCTAGAACACAGTCAATGAACTGCTGGCCACAGAGAAACCAATACAGCAAAGATAGGACATTTGGAAAAAGGGGGAATATGGATTTAGATCTGTGGATTTCTCCATAATTAAATGACTTAGGAGCTCGGTAGTCCTAATGGGCAGCTTGGGGCAAGTGGGGACTTGTAAGAGTCACAGGTTTGGCCCCAAGTGTCTCTGTAGAGGGAGGCTGAACACCTTGCCACAGAAGGGCAGTCAGCAAGTCATCTGTGGGCTTTCTTGTCGCTCTATTTTTAGCATCTCTCCCTCTTCTATGGAGCCAGAGGTTTCCTTCTGTTTGGTTCATTGTTGTGGCCAGTGTCTGCATGCAGTAGGTGCTTAATAAATGCCCACTAGCCAGCTGACCAAAATGGGCACTTCCTCGACTGGCTCATGCAGAAGCTGGAGCTAAAACAAGAGGTTATTGGGGCAGGTTTCAACTGCAAATGTTGACTCTGCCACCAGTAGGGCGTGTGACTTTCGAGAAGATCTTGTCATTGAGTCTCAGTTCCCCCATCTGTAATAGGAGTTCAGACCGGGTCTACCTCAGGATCTAGGTGTGAAGATGACGGCACAGTTGGTGTGACATCCCTGTGGAGGTTGACAGTGGGTGTGGGGTGCCTAACATCGCTACCACCCTTTCCTAGCAGAAGCCAGGGATGTTACTTGCTTATCAACCATTGATCGAACATCTAGTGTGTGTCAGACCTCACTGACCATGCTGGGGACAGCAGTAACTCTGGTCTTCTCAGGCTGAGGTCACTTAGCCACACAAGTATGTGTGTAATCTGAGGTCTATAGTCCTTGGCTGCTACCTCATATCCAAGACCTCTTCCTCATCTTTCCTGGAACAGTAAACATCTCAGCCTCAGGGCCTTTGAACTTGCTGGTCCTTTTGTAAGACACTTTTCCCACTATCCACAGGGCCTTCTCAGGTATCAGCAAACATCACCTTTTCAGAGAGGACTTTCCTGTCCACCCCATCAAAACCGGCATCCCACTTTTCTCTTCAGAACCTGCCTTCTTTTACTTTGCAGCCCTTATTTACTTGATGCTGTTTATTAGTTTATATAAGTGTCTCTCTTGCTAGAATGTGGGCTCTTCCAGGAGGATAGTGTTTCCTGTTTCTGTGGCCTGAAGCACCAGGAGCCATGCCTAGCACATCTTACGCCATCAAGAAATATTCCTGAATGAGTGAGTGAAGGGATGAATGGTGTCAAAGGGTGAGGGAGAGTGCTGATTTTCCACTTATGGTGTCCACCTCTGGCAGGGCCAGGCGTGGTGGCAGATAGGCCATTCTCAGCCCAGACGGTTTGTTTATTTCCACACGCCTCTCACCTTGTTCACAGACCACACAGATTTCTTATATCCCAAGGCTTTCACCACTGACACGGGGATTCCATTTCTCAGTTTGCCTGAAGTAACAAATGTAATCAGAGAGTGGTGGGTTAGTGTGGCCTGGGTAGCAATGGGCATGTTCACAGTTCCTGGAGGTGAGCCTAGGATCTGGCACGTAGGGCCTGTTCTGTTTCGATCCTGCATGCCTGTCCTCTACTCTGGCATTCACCTCACCCTACCTGGCCTTCTGGCACCATCTTTTGGTTGTCCCACAATGCACCTTACATGTTCTAACACTTTTGCTCAAGAACAGCCATTACCCACTGCAGAAGTTTCTCTACCTGAGATTTTCCTGCTCATAGAGCAAAATTAAAAAGGTGATGATGTCACAGGTACCAGTATCCCCACCCCTCACATACATCATCTCATTCCCACCTCTGAGGAAAGTACTCGTATTTATCCCTTTCACAGGTGGAGAACTCAAGACTCAAGAGGACCAGGCAGTTTGTTCAAAGCCAGGCAGCCAGCAAGAGGAGTTGGGCACTTGAGCTCAGTCTGCCTATGGCCCCTTCAGTGAGTTCTAGCTGTCTGTTTGCACCTGATTCCAGCTGGCCCTATGAATCTGGTGTCTGCCTGCTCTTCCCTGCTTGCCTTAGAACTGTCCTTAGTAAAGGACCAGGCTGGGAAGGGGAGGCAAAGGGAGAGATTGGGAGGGAATTGCAGGAGGGGATGGCAGAGGGAGAGGCAGGAAAGTCTTCTCCAGTTGGTGACCAGGAAGGCTCTTTGGAGCAGAAAGAATTTGAACTAGGCTTAGAAGATGGGTGGGTGTGGTAGTTTGAAAAAAAAAATGACCCCCAAAGGGAGTGGCACTAGGAGATGTGGCCTTGTTGAAGGAAGTGTGTCACTGTGGGGGTGGGCTTTGAGTTCTCCTATGCTTAAGCTACCCCCAGTGTCACAGTCCACTTCCTGTTGCCTTCTGATCAAGATATAGCCGGCACCATGTCTGCCTGCACACCACCAAACTCCCTGCCATGATAATGGACTAAACCTCTGAATTGTAAGTGAGCCACTCCAATTAAATGTTTTCCTTATAAGAGTTGCCATGGTCATGGTGTCTCTTTACAGCAATAGAAATCCTAACTAAGACAGAAGTTGGCACCAGGGACCGGGGTATTGTTGTGATGGGCCTGACCATGTTTTTGTTTGGAGGAATTTGGACTTTGGGACTTCGGGTTAGGAAAGCAGTGGAATGCTCTAAACTCTGCTTAATGGGCCACACTAGTAGGAGCCTGGAAGGCAATGGTGCTGAGAACAATTTGAACTTTGGGGATCTGAGAATGTTAGTATGTGGCCTAGAGATTGTTCTTTGTTCTTGTGATATTTTGGTGAGGAAAGTGGCTGCTTTTTACCTTGTCCTAAGAGTCTACCTGAGACTAAAATGAAGAGTTTTGGATTAATTCTTTTGGTAGAGGGAATCTCAAACAGCCTAGAATAGACTCTGTTGTGTGGTTACTAGTGTTAACTCTGATGAAGATTTATAATGAAAAGGAGCAAGGTGAGCAAATAAAAAATACAAAATGTACAGATTGAGAAAAGGGGCACCAGAAAGTGGAATAGAGATAAATCCTGTGTTCAAAGAGATAAACGGATTAACAAATGGAATAAAGGGAGTGATGACCTCAGGGCACTATCCCACCCAGCTAAGTTTCCTACTTGTGAAAAGGAATTAAAGAAAGTCTTAGAGCCAGGTGTGGTAGTACACACCTTTTAATCCCAGCACTCCAGAGGTAGAGGCTGGTGGATCTCTGAGTTTGAGGCCAGCCTGGTCTGTAGAGCAAGTTCCAGAGCAGCCAAGCTTAGGCAGTGAAGGTAACCATCAAAAACAGAAAGATGGTGAAGACTGAGTAAGGAGGCCATGTTCCAGCCCCAGTAAGCAGCAGAACTTGGCAGCTTCAGGCATGTGATTCTGGCTTTAGAGTTTAGGATAGAAGAAAGGGGCAATGGAATTTGCCTCCACATCTAAGGAAAGTCGCTGAGGCCAGGCATGTGTCAGGGATGTCCCTGAATGGAGGCCTAGAGAGGCCATTGCATGAAGCTGTAAAATTGAAGCCTGGATTGCCTTGGAGATCCCAAGATGTTGGAGATGCCAGAGTCATGGGATACCTGCTGAGGAAAGCTGCAAACAGGGAGTAGAACCTGTGGTGATATTTTATTTGTGCTGAAATGTGATTTTATTTGTATGTTAATAAATAAAGTTTGCCTGGAGATCAGAGGTCACATAGTGAAGTCACATAGCGAGCCATAAGCAGAGTCAGGCGGTGGTAGCACACGCCCTTAATCTGATCACATGGCAGGCAGAGTATCTGTGTGGTCAAGGACACAGCCAAGCGTGGTGACTCGAGCCTTTAATTCCAGTAACAACCATAGAGACCTGGAGGTCTGTATAGACAGGCAGTGATGAGGAAGTCATGTGGCTGGGCTTAGAGCCAATGAGAAGGCAGAACAGAAAGGCAATAAAAACACAAGTCAGACAGGAAGAAACTCTCTCTGGGGAAGCAACAGTGGCGGTGAGGTGGTAAGATAAGGTAGTCGTGGCTCTTCTCTAGTTCTCTGATCTCTTTGGCTATTACCTCTGTATTTGACTCTGTGTTTCTTATTTAATAAGACTGTTTAGAAATTCAACTACAGGAACCAGCCCAAGAGAAAGAAGCGTGTTGCAGTCAACAAAGCTGAACGGAGTTGGAGATCTGAAGAGCACTTTGACATCAGACATGGAGGTGCAGAGTTTGGAGTTTGCCCAGCTGGTTTTTGGTCTTGCTTTGGTCCAGTATTTCCTCTCTATGCTCCCTTCCCTACACTTTGGAATAATAATGTATATCCTGTGACATTATATGTTGGAAGTATGTCATCTTTTCTTTGATTTTGATTTTATAGGGGATTATTGTTAAGAGATTTTGTGAATCTCAGAAGAGACTTTGAACCTTAGACTTTTAAATACATTTGAGACTGTTCTAGATTATAGGGACTTTCGAAGTTGGACGGAATGCAGCTTTTCATTATGCTATAGCTATAGACCTTTAGGGGACTAGGGAGTGGAATTTGGTGGTTTGAAAGAAAATGGCTCCCCAAAGGGAGTGCCGCTATTAGGAGGTGTGGTCTTGTTGGAGGAGGTGTGGCCTTGTTGGGGGAAGTGTGTCACTGTAGTGGTGGGATTTGAGTTCTCCTATGCTTAAGCTCCTCCCAGTGTCACAGACCACTTCCTGTTGCCTTCTGATCAAGATGTAGCCAACACCATGTCTGCCTGCACACCATCATGCTCCCTGCCATGATGACAATGGACTAAACCTCTGAGCTGTAAGTGAGCCACTCCAATTAAATGTTTTCCTTTATAAGAGTTGTGTTCATAGTGTCTCTTCACAGCAATAGAAACCCTAACTAAGACAGCTGGTTGTGAATAAAAGGCCCCAGGGGAAGGCAGGAGATTCAGCAGCTTAGGAGAAGGTATTGGGGGCTGAGGGACTCACCATTCTCATTGGGCAGCAATGTGTATTCAAGGATCTTGGTCAGGGTGCCCTTCAGGGTTTCAGGCTGTGAAGAAGAAGGAAGCCATTACCAGGCTGATTGCCAGGTCCTCTGGGCTAATACAGGTTTCCTAAATTGTCCCCTATGACGAGGGTAGCCAGCAGACATGTGTTGGAATACCAGGCCTCCTGCAGGTTGGAGCTGCCGTAGTCAGAGCAGATAGACTTCGAAGAGGTCCTCACTGCTCTGGGTGTGGCTCACTGAAAATGCCCTACACTTAGAATTTCCCGAGGGAATTCTGCTTTTGAAGAAAAGCCAGATGTCCCGATTTTTACAAGCCTTGCATTAAAATATTGTTTTTTAAACCAAAATTCACAGGAACTAATGAGGCACTGGGTGTGGTAATGGACACCTACAATCTCAGTAATCAGAAGGTAGAGGCAGGAGGACTGCCATGAATTTCAGGGCCAGCTCCAGAGCTATATGGTGAGACCTTGTCTCCAAAACAAAACGAAAGAAAACCCACTACCAACAAAATAAAGCAAAGCAAAATAGAAAACAAACAAGCAAAACCACCACCTATAACAACAACAACAACAGCAACAATAACAACAACAAAACCCAAAGTAATACAAAACCCCAAAGACTCAGCCTAGCTGAGCTTTCTTCAGGCTAGGAACTTGGGAAACTGAGGACCAGAGGGGAGGGGCCCCCCAGGGTCAGTGGAAGGGCTTTGTTTATAATAGAGAGTAGGTGCACATCTGTAGTGATTGGTGTTCTCAGCTATGTCTGCATACAGTGGGTGCTCAGTAGAAACAGGAGTCTGCAGGCCAAACTTTGGAGGGTAGTGAGAAGACCCCCAGCCCACCCTGGGGTTCCTGTGATATCTCTTTAAAGTAAATCCTGGGCGGTGTCTCATTTTAGAATGGCCCATTCTGGCCCCAGTGCCCTTAGAGATAATCTGTTAATACTTACATCAAACAGTTCAATATCTGAGATCATCAGCTTGATGCGCTCAATACTGTAACAGAAGATACCCATGAGAGTGGTCCCTTGGGGTCTCAGTCAATAACTTCATTTACTGAGGACCTGCTGTGTGCCAGGCAGGCCCTCATGAGACAATGGTGAAGCAGGGAAGGTACCTGCTTCATGGTGCTCACATTCTAAACAGGGAGGACAGTGGCTCAAAGGCGGAAAAATCACCCAGGAATGAGGGAGGATTGGTGAACTAGTTAGCAAAAGTCCTTTATAGAGGGTCCCTAATTCCCATTCAACTACTCGTGTATCTATCTGTCTATCTATCTATCTATCTATCTATCTATCTATCTATCTATCTATCT
>CABHPR010129241.1:0-34486 GCA_902168415.1 Peromyscus melanophrys
GCCCCGACGGCCCGGCAGCCGCTGTGCGGGGACGGCTTGTGGCACGCGTCGCGCATCCGCGGATTGATGGTCGCTGCGGCCACCGGGGACCCGCCGTGCGCCCAGGGCGCGGTGGGTCGAGTGAGGGCTTCAGCGTGGCCGCGCGGCTGGGGCGGGGAGGAGCCGGCGGCTGGGCGGCGCTTAACCCTCGGGGGGCCCGTGAGGGTGCTGGCGGTCCTGCCCGCCCCAAGCAACCCCACGCCCCGCGCACGTGCACAGGCCGACTGCAGGTACACCCACGCCCACGCAATACCGCACACCCACCCGTTCAGACCCTCCAGCAGCACCCTCCCTCTGCCACTTCTGGTCTCCCCCGCCCGGTGCCCCCAGGACCCTCCTGAGTTGTTTTTCTGTTCCAACCGTTTGTTCCCTGACTGCTTCGCCTCCAACACTCCACTCTTGCCAAGAGCTAGGCCCCTCTCTGGCGCACGGGTTCACACCTGGCTCTCAGGTGCCCAGCCCTCTCCATTTCTTGGCTCTCGGGGGTGGGAGTGTGAACCAGGCTGCTCCACTCTCTTTTCTTTCCAGATGTCCCAAACACTTTCTGGTCTGGACCCTGAGTGGTTCCTGCTGCAGCCTCAGGGAGCCCCTCTTCTTTGACCCAGTGTCCAGAATCTCATAAATTTGCTTAGGAAGGGGCCTGGGACCTGGAGTGTTTCTTATCTCCGGGATTGGGCTAGTTTTAACAGTTTGAGTGCCAAATTACTCCTCCATAAAACAGTACTCTCCTGCCTCCTGTGACCCTGTGAACCAAGTCCAACCGCAGTGAAGCTGCCACAGAGATGTCTGAGACCCATGAGCTTGGCCTTCTGCTAAACACTTCATGTGAGTTAAAAGCTTCAGAACAACTAACTTCCTATTTTGACTAACTGCACTTTCCAAAGGGGAAGAGGTGCTCGGAGAGACCAAATGGTTTGCCCAAAGCTACCCAGTAGGTCGGTGGCCTTTCAGCCACTTCTCGGCACACAGTCTCATCACAGAGGGAGTGGAGAGAGCCTTGGAGGCCCAAAGGACAATCAGCTTTCCTGTTTGCTACAAGTGTGACTTGATAGAGGTCCCAAGGCTGGCTGTCTAACCCCTACCCCCCACCCTGCCCCTAGCCTACATGCACAGGCCTGCCCCTGGCCAGCTGCAGGTAAACACTGTGGCTCTCTGCCAGGGCCCTTTGGTTCTGATGTCTCTGATTTCTCCCTCTCATCCCAAGTCTCCAACTTCTCACCATATTTTTCAAGTTTCTCAAACCTCTTATACCTGTGTTTTGTTTTGTTTTGTTTTGTTTTTGTGAGACAGTGCCTTATGTATCCCAGGCTAGCCCAGAACTCACTGTGTAGCTAAGGATGACCTTGAACTCCTGACCATCTTCCTTCCACTTCCCAAGTGCTATCATTACAGGTGTGTAATGCCACATCTAGTGTCCCCTAGTGTCCTGAGTATTTCTTGCCCTGGCTTCTTCATGGAGTGGTGGCTGAATCCCACTCCTCTTCTCCACTGACTCTTTCAGGACCCAGTCATGGTTTGACACCTCTCCAGGAAGTTGTCCCTGATTCTTAGTCCAGTACCTCTTCTGGGCATCTACAATTCTCCATTATAGATGTCTTAACATAGTGGTAAGCACAGACATTTCTGTCTCCTCCTCTGCCCCAGCTACCCATGCCTCCTCTTGGTTCCCACTCTTTAGGTAGAGGTCCTTTACAGGGCTTTTGTTGTGTCTCTGCCTGGAAAATTCTTCCCCTGGTCCCTTCAGAACTTATCTCCAGCATGGCCTCCTCAAAAGCCCTCTCCCATCACTGCAGAACTACAGGGCACTCACTCCACCTCATTCTCCTCTGCTCTCCACAGTACCAGGAACCACTGGCCTGTTTTTGTCTGCAGCTTGCTTGCTTTTGAGTTACATAGGGTTGCCGGGTGGTGGTGGCACACTCCTTTAATCCCAGCACTCGGGAGGCAGAGCCAGGCGGATCTCTGTGAGTTGAAGGCCAGCCTGGGCTACAGAGTGAGTTCCAGGAAAGGCGCAAAGCTAACACAGAGAAACCCTGTCTTGAAAAACAAACAAAGATAGAGTTACATAGGGTAGCAACCATCTGTGTATTCACCATGTGCCCAGTGTATAAAATGATTACTCGATATTTTTGAAATGAATAAAAGTACGAATGATCGCGATGAATAAATGAATGGTTGAGCATCCACAAATCCCAAGATACATTGTGGGACCTTGTGGTGGTCTGAATGAAAATTTCTCCCACAGGCTCGTTTGAGCACTTGGTCCCAGTTGGTGGTGCTGTTTGAGTAGGTTCAGAGGTGCGACCTTGTTGGAGGAAGCATGTCACTGGGGGCTTGCCTTGGGGTTTAAACACCCACACACCACTCCCAGTCCTCTCTCTGTGCCTCCTGTTTGCAACCTGTGATGTGAGCCCTCAGCGCTCAGCTTCCAGCAGCATCCACATGTCTGTCATGCTGTTTCCACCATTATGGACCTTAACATTCTGAAACTGTAAGCCCAAATAAACCCTTCCTTCTATAAATTGCCTTGGTCATGGTGTTTTATCACAGCATCAGAAAAGTAACTAATAGCCCAAGAATTTCCTAATCTTGAGAGCCCAGTGAACCCTCTGGGCTCTCCAGAATCTGAGTTTGAGGATTTAAGTCTCAAACTCAGGATCCCTTTCCTCCCTTAGATGCTCAGAGGGTTTGGTGCTATCTCTAGGGGGTTGTCTGGGCATCTCAGCCTGCCATTCAGACCTTCCCCCAGTACAGCTACCCAGGGAGGGCATTAAGGCTGGGGATGCTGGTGGTCTTTCTAAGAGCTGTGGGCCTGAGGCTATTACTCAGGGACTACTGGGCACTGTCAAGAATAGTGGCTTATAGCATTTGATCCCAGAAGAAATCCTCTCAGACTGGAGGTCTCAGGCTTCCTCTCTCTTCCACACAGCAGCCCTTCCTCAGCCACAGTTTCAAGTGATGTCAGTTGACAGAAGTCTGCAAATATAAAATGGAAAATGATAGAAACAAGTATTCATAAGTGTGAAATTGTGCCTTGTTTGGAGTAATGCATTCCTCTTGTTTAATCTGGTCCTGGATTTGAATCATACCATTTTCTAGCGTATCTGCTCTGTATATATCACCTTCCTGTTAATCACCTAGCTGACTAGGCAGTGCTTGTGTTCCAGTCACAGTTATGTCATTTATTAATGGTCCCAAGTGGTGACACCCGTGATTCACATCTGCCAGAGAAGCCGGAAGTGCTTCCTTTAAGTAGAAAGACAAACATAAAATCAACTATCTTGGGGGGTATATTGTATTCATTTGACTTTTATTACACTATATTGTTACACTTTTCCCCTCTTTTTATTTGCTTGTGTTGTTAATCTTGTACCATGTCTGACTTATAAGTTGAACTTTATCATAGGCTGGATGTATAGGAAAAGCAATATATATAGGTATGGTATGTTTTGTTTCAGACATGCACTAGGCATCTTGGGGGGGTGTGTCTTGGAAAAGGGGCACTGCTCTACATGGTTTCAAGTTTCCTGAGAAGGCAAAGGCTTATGGAGAGGACAGAGCTGTTCATTTATGTCCTGTTGACAGGAACTCTGCTTCCCTGCAAGGGTGGCTGGGAAGTGCAGTCTAGTCCAGTAGCTGGAGTCCACATAGTAGGCAGGAAGAGTGGGTGGATATCTGCAACCAGAACACCTGGACTTCCCATCAGGCCAAGCACAAGCTCCCCAGAGCCACTCGATGGCTCCTGCTCAGATGACCACCAGCCCAGCTTTGCCAGGGATGGCATTGTTTCCAGAATGCTGTGTTATCTCACTGCAAGGAGCTTGGTTTCAGCATCACCGCAGTCAAGATTCCTAACAAAGCCACCACCACAGGACTCCCACATGGTACCCTCATGGCTCTGCCCTTCCTCTCCCTCCTCAGCACTAATCCCTAGCAACCACTCATCTGTTCTCCATCTCTGTAATTATGTTGTTACACAAATATTATGTAATGGGATTGTGAAGTGTGTACAGTTTGAGACCGGCTTTCCGCATTCAGCATAATTTCCTTGAGAGTCACCCCAGTTTGCCCGTGTGCTACAGTTGGCTGCATTTTATTCCTGAGTGGTCTTCCGTGGTGGTGGGCACCGAATGTAGTCACCCAGCAGTTCACTCCGTTAAAGACATTTGTATTTTCAAATGTTGCTTATTATGAATAAAGCCACTGTCTGTTTTTTTATGTACTAGATAAAAAATGCTGTGTTGGATATTGTGATTTTTCAAATGTTTTCTCCTGCTCTGTAATTTGTCTTTTCATCTCCTTACCAGAATCTCTCACAGAGCACATAGATTTAACTTCAATGGGGTCCACTTTGTCATATTTTCCTTTTTATAAATTATGCTTTGTGTTCTAGTTTGCTTTCCTGTTGCTGCGACAACACCATGGTCAAACACCATGGCCAAAAGCAAGCTGGGGAGGAAAGGGTTTATTTCAGCTTACAGGTTACTGTCCATCTTGGAGAGGAGCCAAGGCAGGAGCTCAAGGCAGGAGCTGGAAGCAGAAACCATGGAGGAACAGCACTTACTGGCTTGCTCTGCTAGCTTTCTTGTACAGCCTAGGGATGGTACTGCCCATAGTGGACTAGGCCTCCTACACCAATCAGCAAATAAAATGTCCTACATTCATACCCTCAGGCTGTCTGCTGGAGGCAATTCCTCAGTTGAGTTTCCCTCTTCTCAGGTGTGTCTAACTGACAACCAAGATTAGCTACCACACTTTAAGTTTCAAGTCCAAGAACATTTGCTGGTGTTGAGTGTCAAAGGCTTTCACCTATGATTTCCTAAAAACGATACATCTATGTTTAGGTCCATGATTCGTTTGGGATTTGATTTTGTGAAAAGTGTGGGGTCTAGGTCAAGGTTCATCTTCTGCTTGGGAATATCCAGTTGCTCCCATAGGATCTGGTATTACTGTCTCCGCTGTATTAGTACTCTGCCTCCATTGAACTGCCCTAACTCTTTTATCACAAATTAGTTGGACATAATTATATATGGATTTATTTTGGGATTTTTCTATCCTGCTCTGTGGACTGTATGTCTTTTTGCCCATCAACACCACATTTTGGGGGCTTAGGAGATGGCTAAATCAATAATGTGCTTTACATATTAGCACGTGGACCTGAGTTCAGATCCCCAGCACACATGTGTAGAGCTGGACTCAGCAGGCTCTAATCACAGT
The DNA here is from genome assembly GCA_902168415.1 of Peromyscus melanophrys. Lineage (NCBI taxonomy): Eukaryota > Metazoa > Chordata > Mammalia > Rodentia > Cricetidae > Peromyscus > Peromyscus melanophrys. The sequence goes on from CABHPR010129241.1 coordinate 5,257, forward strand.
GCTGAGGAGGCAGAGTCAGGCAGTTCCCTTGGGATCTGGCCCAATCAGTAAGCTCGGGGTTCAGAAAGAGACATTCATATAAAAAGTAAGATAGAGCTGGGCGTTGGTGGCGCACGCCTTTAATCCCAGCACTCGGGAGGCAGAGCCAGGCGGATCTCTGTGAGTTCGAGGCCAGCCTGGGCTACCAAGTGAGTTCCAGGAAAGGTGCAAAGCTACACAGAGAAATCCTGTCTCGAAAAACCAAAAAAAAAAAAAAAAAAAAAGTAAGATAGAAACAGAAGATGCCCAACATTGACCTCTGGCCTCTATGTGCAAAGCACAGGCACACGTGTGTAAATGCACACACAAAATACTACACTGTCTCGACCTCTGTGCCTGTATAGTAAGTCTTGAGTTTAGTTAGGCCCACTCCTCTTAATTATTTTTCAAAATTATTTTAACTATTCTCCCTCTTTTGTCTTCCTATATACATCTTGGAATATGTTTGTATGTAACAGGAATCTTAAAAGTTCTTATTAATAAAATCAAACCTGGGCCAGGTATTGGGGTGAATGCTGGAAGATCAGAGAAGCCGAACAAGCTACAGCTACCTCACCTTGCCAATTACTCAGCTGGTCTTATTTCCTCAGATTGAAAGCCTCTGATTCCGCATCCAGAATGAATCTCAGCTGAACTGTGTTGCTCAAAGCCAAAAAGCTTAACCAGCTAAAAGCTTCTAGTTTCTGTTCTTCACGCCTTATATATCTTTCTACTTTCTGCCATCACTCCCTGGGATTAAAGGCTCACTTCTTGGGATTAAAGGTATGTGTCACCAAGCCTGGCTGTTTCCAATGTGGCCTTGAACTCACAGAGATCCAGAGGGATTTCTTCCTCTGGAATGCTAGGATTAAAGGTGTGAGTGCCACCATTTTCTAGCCTCTGTATCTAGTGGCTGTTCTGTTCTTTGACTATCTATCTATCTATCTATCTATCTATCTATCTATTTATCTATAAAAAATCTTACTGAGAATCACATTACATATGCCTATCAATGTCTGAGAAATATCTTCAATCTACTGAACTGTCTCATCTACAAACGGTATGTGTCTCTGTCTACTTAGACCTCCTTTGGTTTCTTAAGTCAAAATTTCATTAGTTTAGCATAGCATTCACATCTATGTTTTGCCTGCTTCAAATCTATTTCATTTCTTTTTCCCCTAACAAGTTTCAGTGCTATTGGATTTTTAATCTTGCTGCCTCCATCTTCATTACTAACATAGAAATATAGACAACTTTGTGTGTTGCTCTGATATCTTGTCACTTTGCTGAATTTGCTTATTAGTTCTGTGAGTGCACACACACACACACACACACACGCATAGAACTAATGTACACACATATATGAGTTTTTTTACATAGGCAACCATATTACCTGCAAGTAGGTACCATTTTCCTCTCTTTCTGAATTTAATACCTTTTACTTCCTTGTTTCTGCCTTACTGAACTGGTGAGAACTTCCAGCACTATGCTGAAGGGGACCGATGAGAACAGACATCCTTGTCTTGTTCCCAGTCTGAGTGGGACGGCTTCCAGCCCTCACCAGTGAGCATGACATTACCAGTCAGGCTTTTGTGGATGTTTTTCATCAAGTTGCGGGAATTCTTTTGGTTGCTGTTTTTCTGGTTGTTAAAATTATGAATGGATTTTGAATTTGTCAATATTTTTGGGTATACTGATATAATCATTTAATTTTTCTTTTACCTGTGGATGTCATACGTTACCTTATCCTATAGTGGAACCAGCCCCACTCGGTCATGTTTGCTTAGCTCTCTTTCCGAATGTTTTTAAGGACTTCTGTGAGTATGTTCATGAAGGCTAGTGGCCTATAGCTTTCCTTTGTGTTCTCTCTGTCTGATTCAAGTGCCAGTGCTTAACACTAGTCTTGTAGGAAGTCCCAGAGGAGCAAAGCAGACGGAACGGAATTGCCCAGATTCTGATGACTCCCCTGACAGTGTGCTTCAATTGATTAATTAATTAACTAATTAATTAGGTATTTTGAGACAGGTCTCACCATGTAGGCCCAGGGAACCTCTATTTCTTTTGCTTCCTCCATCCACTTGACCCCAGGCTCGCCAGCCACTTCCCTCCTTCTTCTCCTCTAAACCACACATTTTGATATTCCTTTTCCCTTACCAGCCTCTCAACTAGATCTCCAGGTGTGGGACACCCCAAACCCTTCTATAGGCAAACATCACCCCCCTCTTATCATCCAATTACAAAACCCAACCAAATATATAACTAAGGCCCACCCAATACCCACTGTCTCTTCGAAGTCTCTTATCTCTGATCTCTTAAGAAAGAATCTTTTGCATCCTACTTCTTCCCCTTTAACACGCCCATACTAGCAGTTTAAAAACCCAACGGAGCCTACCACTTGGTTCTGGATCTCTGACTTATCAACTCTGCAGTAGTTCACCCCATAGTACCCAAATCCCTATATTCTCCTCTCCACCATCCCCTCAGAAACCTCCCATTTCTCTGTCCTTGGCCTCAAGGATGCCTTCTTTTCTATTCCCCTAAGACCCCAAGTCACAAAATATCTTAGCTTTTACTTGGACTGACCCAGACACTCATACAGTGTCCTGAAACTCGCTATGTAGACCAGGCTGGTTTTGAACTCACAGAGATCCACCCGCCTCTGCCTCCCAAGGGCTGGGATTAAAGGTGTGGGCCTGTCATTGTAACTCAGTGCTTGAAGGTCGACAGGAACACTTGTGCTCCACTGCATCAGTAAGGCGGTTAGATCGAGAGACATAAAGGCTGAAGTTGTAACTCAGTGATAGGGCACTTGTCTAGTGTGTCCTAAGGTCCTGGGTTTGATCCTCAGCATAAGAGCAAGCAAACAAATACATGAATACACAAAAAAAGAAGCTGTAATAAGATTTGAAACTTCCTGACATAAAAGCGCAAATGTTCATGATAGAATAGAGAATTATTTTCATAATGAGAATCAGGATGACCACAACCTAAATGAGAAAGTACACTCAACTGACGCTAATATCAGGGTAATTAAGATGTTGCAATCGTTTGACGAGGGTTTTCAAGCAGCCGTCATAACAATGTTCTTGTAGGAAATTACAAATTCTCTTGAAACAAATAAAAGTGTAGAACACCATGGTAAAGAAAAGAAAAAGAACCAAATAGAACTTGCGAAGCTGAAAAAATTAATAATTGGAAAAACAACTTGCTAATAGTCCCAATAATAGAGTAGAAATGAGCAATGACGGACAAACCCCAGCTCCCCCCCTTAAGGGACATGGTGGCCCAAGGCCTTTCCCAACCACTGTCCCCTCTCCCCCAATGCCAGCAGAAACTGGGAACGGCAGAGCAGGCTGTAGATGATTGCTGACTGAGCAGCTGACCCTCCAGGGCCAACCTCCTTCCTGTTTGGAGTCTATTTCCTGTCCTGTGCCTATCCTGTGCCATGTTTTTGGGGATCAGTTTCCACGGGAACTTGACCCCAACTCTTTCTCTCTTTGTCTCTGTCTCTCTCTCTGGTTTTTCTACACAGGGTTTCTCTCTGTAGCCATGGCTGTCCCGGATCTCGCTCTGTAGGCCAGGCTGGCCTGGAACTCACAGAGATCGGTCTGCCTCTGCCTCCTAAGTGAGTGCTTGATTAAAGGCGTGCGCCACCCCTCACCTCCAGCTTGATTCCAACTCTTGATGTCAGGATCTGCTAAGGCAATTTTAGAGCAAGGCAAGATGAGTGGAGTTCTCATGATAAGTCATAGGTAGTGCAGGTGAGCTAGGAGCAACTCCCGACCCAGGGAATGTTCCCACATGTTCCTCATCTGTGCCTGCTCAAATCTGTAAGCAGAGACATCAAGCCTCCCACTACCTCCTCAGGACTTCATGTCAGTCCCCTCTTCAATCAAAACCCTGAAACCTCCATCTTCGTTGATTGCGTGGCTGGCTTTTCCCAGGGGAAGGCAAACAGCTCAGGCCTTATGGAGTACTCAGGCTCACAGCTTCAAGCCATCCTGCCCCATCTGTGCTAAGCCCTGAGGAACCCCAGCCCCCACCCACCATTGACTGGCTTGTTATTATTTTAATACCATGCAATAAGTTGAAAAAAATTACCCACAAAATACAGGTTTGGGGCAGCTGGCTTGAAATTTCTTTCCATAAACAAACGAGTTTGATGAGATACCTCAGTGTCACCCCAGGACTCTCTTAACCCTCTATGTCCTATGTGAGCGTGGAGTTTGCTGGGGCATGGCCTCTTGGGCAAAGAGACTGCTGGGAGCCATGGTCACCTCCAGGACTCTCTGCTGACTTATGTCTACCACTCTGCTCCATGACACACTTTTCATCTCCTTTCTCAGTTCCTACAATCAGCAGAGACCTGGGAGCCACATTCCCTGATTGAAGCAGAAATTTTCCCACTGAAGTGGGGCTTCAAACAACTTACTTAATTGAGCCTTGCCTCGGTTTCTCCACAGAAAACAGGGCTAGCCTCAGTCCATGGGATTGCAATAATGGGCAGGGGAAACGCCTCCATGGGTAAAGCCTTTGCTGTGGGAGCCTGATGACCCGAGTTTGATCCTCAGGACCCATGTCAAGGTGGAAGGAGGGAATCGAATTAGTTAAATATACACAAAGTTCACAGAAGGCAGCCCAAAGCCATGCCCTGGGGCTTCAGCTCTTGTTAGTGTCACAGGTAGAAGAGGAAGCAGAAGCTTTGGGGATGAGGGGAAGCTGAGAGTGACGTTCCAACATTTCTCTAGGGTGCTCACACGATCTTCTGCAGTTTGCAAAGCTTGCAGACAGCTGCTGCCTCATACGGCCTGATGCTGAAGTATGGGGGGCTTCAGGACAGGAGTTACGACAGACTAGCATCTGGCAGGCCAGCTGACTCATGCTCTCAGACCAGTAAGAGCCAGGCTTCGTTTGGTAGGTTGGGGACCCAGGACAGATCCTGATCCTTGTCACATACTGAAACTTGAACCCGATCCTAGACAGAATGTTCTAGTTTGTTTTCTGTTGCTGTGATAAACACCATGACCAAAGCAACTTGGAGGAGGAAACGGTTTATTGACTCTTACAGGTTATAACCAATTATCGAGGAAAGCCAAGGCAGGAACTCAAGGCAGGAGCTTCAGTAGAAACCATGGAGGAACACTGCTTATTGGCTTTGCCCCAGGTTCACCTTTGGCTATGTTTCTTACACAGCCCAGGCATCCCTGTCTGAGAATAGTACCACCAGTACCACAGTGGGCTGGGCCGTCCTACATCAGTTAGTAATCAGAAGAGGCTCCAGAGACATGCTCGCATACACAATTTCATGGAAGCAATTCCTCAACTGAGGGTCTGTCTTCCCAGGTATATCAAGTTGACAAGCAAAATTAGGCATCACATTGGTGCAACGAACCTCATCTAAGGAAGAACTCTGACCACATTATTAACTATAGACTGAAGTCAAGGTAAAAAAAAAAAATCTCAATATTAATAGAACTCAGGACTGAGAACATTGTTTTGTACCAGCTCTTGAATCCAGTCCCAACTGGGCTTTGATATTTGAGGTAGACTGATTCCTAATCCATGAGACAAACTGAATTTAATACTGACCACGTATTGACTCAGAGGGATCTTGGCTCCATGCTGAACCCTAACTCTGGCCACCGTCTGAGCACAATGGGCACCTCTGACTTAGATGTCCACCTCAACTGCCACCCATCTTTCCCCAGGGTCAGTCCATCTGTCCAGAAGACAGTGAAGCAGAAGATTGAGCACTCCTTGGAAAAGGTCCAGGTATCAGGGCAAGATTCATAAGCCACCACAGGATCAAGACCCTGTCTCACCTCATGTATTTGCAATTCCTAGGCATACCTCAGGGAGAAGAGCCCCAAAGTTCCAAGTCTTCTGATGCCGGAGTGATGACGAGTGCTATTGTCTGGGTGGTTTTCAGTCCTGATTATTGAATAAGTCACTTCTGGTTTTGTGTCCAGCTTTGGTCAGCTGGGATAGCATTTCTCTTTTCTCTGCTGTTGGAAGTTGTGACACTCTTTCAAACAAAGGGCAAGATGGAAAAACAACAGTGAAAATATTTCCAAAATATGTTCACAGTCAAGTTGATCCCTGGGTAATTGAGGAAAGAAGAGAAGGACTGAAAAGTTTTCCATCAGGAGGGGACAGTAGGTCTGTGGTGGGTGGGGGACAAGGGTGTGTGGGCTGAGCTTGGCTGCCGGTCTGCATTGAAGTAGTGAAGGAGGGCAAGAGAGAGGGATGGAGAGCTGAGCCCACAAAGGTGAGGAGAAAAACCCTTGTGTCCCAACTCTGGAAGGAGCTGATGAGAGCAGAGCCCATGAGCGACTGTGTGTCTTGCAGTCTGTCATCACCAACACCTGCCCGAGGACTGTCTACTTGCTCACTGAGTATGTGGACCAGGGCTTTCTTCCTGTGCCATGCTCTCAGCCCCTGGCTCCAGTCTATCTCTCATGACATACAATGTAACCGTCATGTCTTGTTCCCCACAGATATTTACCTTTCCATGGCCGAGCAGCCTTCTGTAAACACCTGTGACTCTCCTGAAAGCTTGCCAAGGCCTCAGCTTTGGACTGAGGAACTGTATTATAAGCAGCCCTCAGCCGGTGAGGTATGGGAGGCAGTGGGTAATCCGAGTACCCCGCCTTGTCTGGGCTTCCTCAGGAGTATGCCCCTTTGTTGCATCCAGGCACTCTTTGAAGCTGGAGTCTGTCACCCACTTCAGCAATTTGCTTGATTCTGGGTTGACAGAGCCTTCTGTGTCTCTTTGTTACCTCAGAGTCACAGAATTTTATGGAAGTCACAGTCTCTGCCCCCAGAGCACATCCATAAAGTCTCTTTAACTCAGTCTGAGAAGCCTTGGTCATCAGGAGGATGCCCAGACTTCCTGCCAAGCATTCAAAGACCCTGTACTGGGTCTACCTTTCCATGCTGGCTTCCTGCCCTTCTCTGTGGCCTACGGACGGTTTTCTCTTCATTACTGCTTGTCTGAGTTGCAACCGCTCTTCCAGACTCAAGTCAAGTTCATATCCAGAAAATTCTCCAGAGCAATCCACCCCAGGAGTGTTCCTAGGACCTGAGTGTTTGTCTGGCCTGTGTCACAGATAGTGTTGGGCTTCTCTTGCCTGTTCCTCTAGTAATTGGCTAGGTTAGCATCCTTCTGGGCATGGCCTAAGAGCTGGGAACATGTTGTGGTGGACCTCAGTGACTCTCTACCCAGGCCTCTTCCTGGAGTCATTTGCATGTCTTCCCAGCATGGCATCTGGTTTCCCAGGATAGACATGCATGCTAAGCACTTCAAAAAATCGGGATAGTTCACTTGTCACAACATGCTCAAGTGACAGGTACATTATTACTTGTGTTTCTCAGCAGAAGAAGCCACAGCTCTGAGAAAGAAAGCCACTTATCTATGTCAGGAACAGAGCTAGGACAAAGCCTCAGGTCCCCTAATTCCTAAAGCCCTGCTCTCCATAAGGGCTCATCTGGGTCCTAGTCAGACCTCCCCTGCCAGGAAGTAGTCCCTCTCTCCATTGTCTGCTCCTCCTGTGGCTCCCACCTCCCCTCATTGTGTGAATCACTGGATTGCCAGACTCCTCCCCCCTACTGTGTTGTCTACCCAGACTCTTCCAGCCCTGCTGCCTCAGTCTCTCTCCAGTCATCTGGTTCCCACTGTAGACAGAGTCTGAGGCATGCTCTGTGATGTTCCCTGGGGGCATGCCCTGCACTCCCTGGCTTTCCTTTGCCCCTCTGAGATTGACGGAGATAGAAATCCTGACCCTGGAGCCAGAGGAAAGACTGAGTAACCACAGGAAGGACTGTGAGTACACTTCTAGGGGAAGCTGCGTGGCTGCTGCCTCAGTGGCATTGCCAGTGGTGATTTCCTCTGCTGTCCCCAGGGTCCACAGAGGCCACAGCTTTGAGATCCTACTCAAGGTGCTGACTGTTGACAGCTGGGCTGGCATCAGCTTCCTCATCTCAAGAAAGCTGGAGGAGATCCAAGAACATCATCCCATCAATGTCTTGACGTTATAGTTGTTCCACAGAAGTTGCTAGATCAGTTGTCTGCTCTAATGGGAGCCAACATGATGAGAATCACAGAATGCAGGGACCATCCTGAGGAAAGCGCTTCCAATGCCCCAGGGAACATCCAGTGAGCAAGCAACGGAAAGGCTCACGTTATCATTTGTGCTCTGGAGGTAGCCCTATGAGGTAGAGTTTGCTCTGTGTTGGGCAGATGTGTGGATAGTGAGTCAAAGAACACAAGTAGCTCAGCCAAGGTCATGAGTGGGAAGGCTGGAACAAAGGCAGGGGCCACGGGACTTCAAACCCACTGCTTTCCATTCCGTTCATTAATCTGTCAGCCCACCACTAACCTGCAATTGACTAACCCCCCACCCCTGGTCACCAACACCCACCTCACCCACCCACCTTCCAGTCTATGGACACTGTTGTAGAGCCTGGTCCTCCAAAGAAAACAGCCACCACCTTCATGTCATCAGCTGTGCCTGATTGCAAGGGAGCCCCATGACAGCTTGGGAGAAAGGCAGAGGGAACAGCTGTGCAAAGGCCCTGGGGTGGGAATGAACTAGAAGGGCTGGTGTGGGTGGAGCAGTGTGGGGGAGGAGAGAAGAGAAGGAAGGGGGACGAGGGTTGGCGAACGTTGTGTTCCGTCCACAGGAGCTGGCCCACGGGGTCTTCACAGTGCCGGAATGAGTTCTCATCTACCAGGAAAAGGGCCACAGCTATCCTGGCATGGGCGATTCCCAGTCTCTCCTTCTTCAGTGGCACTTGGGGTCAGAACGGAAGCCACCAGAAGACCGTGCACCAGCTTTTGTAATTGTCTGTCTTTTAGGGAAGGGGAGGATCACTCCTCTCAGCCTTCTCCATCTTCTCCATCAGCTCCATTTCTAGAGGTGTAAACCGAGCCTCAGGGAGGTTTATAGCTGGCTGGAGGCCACATGCCAAATTCACCCCACTCTTACATCCTTGCTCAAGTTTGAACATTGACTATCCCCCAAAGCTTTTGTGTGAAAGGCCAGGTCCTCAGAGTGACACTATCGGCAGGTGAGGCAACCTTTATGACCGGCTCTGAAGTCTTTGGGGTATTTTCGTGGGTTGTAGGACTCCAATCCCTTCCTCTCCCTCAAGATCAGGTAAGCAATTTTCTCTGCCTTATGCTCCCAACCACCGCCATTTTGTGCCCTTCTGGAGGCCTGAAGGAAGTGGGTCAGCCAGTAACGGGCTGGAAACATAGAAAACCATGAACTACAGCCAGTCTTCTAAGTTGATTACCTCAGGTGTATTGTTATAGTGATGGAAAGCTAACACAGTCCCCTGCCAGGTCTTTCAGAATCTTATTTGCCAGAGTGCCTCTGAGCTGGTAGACCACGAAGGAGAGAGGGAGGCCCTGTAGATTCCCTCACAGCTGGTTTGGGAGGAGATGCCAACCACCCAGCCCAGCCACCATCCCACGGGTGATCAACAGGTATGGCCTCCAGACTACAGTTAGAGAACATGAAGCTGGGTTTCCCAACTGGTTTCCTTCAGACCAGCTCTTCTTGGCAGGAGAGGGAAACTGGCCATGGCTTCCTCTGCGTGATGGTTTAACCTGAAGCTTGGGAACAGATGTGTTCTCTGACCTCTGGCTGCAAAACTAAGCACTTTCCCTGGAGTTGTCATTGCATTTGAGGGCTGGAGTCTGAGACTTCCCTGGGTCCACCATGGGTCAGTAACTGCCCCCCATAGTCATGGCTTGGGGAAGTAGGAACTGATTTATCGATGGATTTCTCAGTTGATGGTTCTAGTGGTTTCTTTGCCCCCATTATACAAAGGGTCTGAGGCAGCCTGGGGAGGAAGGGAAGGCGGAAGCTGGTCATCTGCTCATTGGGAACAGCAAGGAATGCAAAAAGAGAAATCCAGCCGCTCCCTGGCTGGGGAAGAAAGCTTGGTATGGAAGTAATTCTGCCACGCCGGCCTCCTCCGAGCACTGCCCAAATGCTTTTCCGATTCCCAAACTTAATTAGGAGCCATTGCTGCAGTGTGAGTCATCACTTAATAATGAGGGTGTTTATTAAGAAATGGGTGGAACGAGTACAAGACAGTTGGACAATTCAAATCCCAGTTGTTTGAGTTGCTGGCTGTGTGGTCTTGAGTGAGCTACTTGCCCTCTCTGAACCATTTCCTTGTCTGTAAGTTAGCATTTACCCGGTAAGAACAGGAGGGAGTGCCAAGTGGATCAAGGGTATAAAATCTATTGGTGGGGCTGAGAAGATGGCTCAGTCAATACAGCGCTTGCTGTGGAAGCCTAAGGACCTGAGTTTGGTTTCCTAGCACCCGTGCCAAAAGCCAGGCATGCAGCATACATCTGTAAACCCAGCTTAGGGGAGGCAGAGACAAGATCCCTAGGGCATGCTGGCCAGCAAGGCTAGCGAAATCTGTAAGTTCTCCATTCAGTGAGAGATCCTGCCTCAAAAACTCTGGTGATATTCTGTTTGTACTCTAACAAATAAAGCTTGCCTGGAGATTAGAGTGCGGGGCTGGCCACCAGAGGCCAGGCAGGCAGTGGTGGCACACACCTTTAATCCCAGCACTTGGGATCTCATGCCTTTAATTCCAGCACTTGGGAGGAGGAAACAGGAAGTGATATGGCTGGGTAGAGAGAGGAAGTGATAAGGCAGGGTGGAGATAGGAGCTCGGCCCCTTCTGCCTGAGTATTCGGTAGAGGTGAGAAGTCTTTCTAGTGGCTGGCTGCTCTGCTTCTCTGACCTTTCAGCATTTACCCCAATTTCTGGCTCCAGGTTTTTATTATTAAGACCAGTTAAGATTCATGCTGCAAAAAACTAATGTAGAGAGAGAGTGTGAGGAAGACCACTGAGCGCGACCTGGCCTCCACAGCTGGTGTTATTAAAAACCACCCTTTCCTCAACTCTTCTCTTTCACGATAAGCACTTTCTCCACCATGAATGTCCACCTCTCAGAAGGCCCCGGCATGCCAGCAGTGGTGATTAAGGTCCAATCTGATGTACCCTCTGCCCCTGCAGGCTCTGTCTCTCCCAATAGAGTCAATCACTGCTATAACACATCTTTGGATGGGGTGGGGAGTCCAGAAGTGTGGGGCATCCTGGGTTGGGATCTCAGAGGAAGGATCCTGACAGAGAAATGCTAGCATCTGGTCAGGTGATGGCTAAAGGAAGAGCTAGAAAAAGCCGGGCAGGGAAGCAGGGCCAGTGGGTCACCACTAGAGCCCCTGGGAGCGCAAAGGAAGAGGGGAGAGGAACATTTCCATTAGAGGAGGGTCACGGTCACCATGCCAGTCTGCATCTGGGACAGCTTCCCTGTCCTCCCGGAGTCATCTTCTGCTCCCTTGGGCCACAAGCTTCTGTCACTCTCTCCATCACACTGGTCCTTTTCTTGTTTCCAAGGGACCCTTCCCCGATTCCCGCTACTCTTGCCTACAAGGGGAGGGCTTCCCATGTGGGGCTGTTGGGCAGAGTCTCACTCTTCAAGCAGTCAGGAGGCTGATGCTGGCGACATGTTTATGCCTTGTTGAATGAAGCAGGAGAGGAAGACACCCAAGATTAACCTCTGGTTTATACACACACCCACAAACACACACAAACCTGACTTAAGAATAATATATGTTTAAAATATACACAAATGAGTGAGCAAGCTGAAAAGCTTTCCAGACTGTCCACACCCCATATGGAGCACTTAGATGAAGAAAAACGAGTATCAGTCACATCAAGTCCCCACCCCATTTGTGGCCCTCTAGAGGATGGTTATCTCTACCCTCTTATGCCCTCTGGATCTTAGACTAATTTTTATCAGCTTTCAAGCTTCACAGGGATGTAAGCAAAGCAGTGGTCAGTGTGCCTTCTGTCAGAGGGTGTAGAACTGACTTTGGGAGCTGAGGTCATGGGGCAGAGGGAGCATGGGCTGTGACTGGGCAGATATGTCCAAGTGACCCCATCCTCCAACTGTGGGACACAAGACATGCTTCTACCCGGATTCCCAGTGTTTTCTTCTCATCTGTGCCTGCATCCTGGTGTTGTTCGATTTCCAAGTCATGTCCTTTGGGGGACTTAGTTTCTGCTCCAGATTGCTATCTAGGACCACATGTCACCTTGAACTGCTGTGTTTCTTTGGTCTCCTCTCATCTAGAATAGTCCACAGTCTTTCTCTGGCCTTCACGACACTGACAGTTCCTGGGAAAATATAAGAGACTTTTGTTTATTGAGTGTGTATCCTTGAATTTGGGTTGGTGTGATATTACCTCAAGTTCAGATTTAAGGGCTGGTGAGATGGCTTGGCGGGTAAGGGCACCCACGGCACAAGCCCAAAGACCTCCAGGAAAGGCTGGACACATTACAAATGCCCCTGTAAACCCAGCACTAGGAGCCAGCAAAGATGGAAGATTGGCTGGGCTTGCCACCCACCAGCCTAGCTCTAGATTCCAACTCTCTCAAAGGAATCAGAGAATGGTAGAGAAGGACACCTGATGCCTTCCTTTGTCATCTGAGCATGCATGGGTTGTGGTGATATTGTGTTCCCCAATAGATTGCACCCTAATAAACTTATCTGGGGTCAGAGAACAGAACAGCCACTAGATATGGAGGCCAGAAAATGGTGGCACACACACCTTTAATCCTAGCATTCGGAAGACAGAAATCCGTCTGGATCTCTGTGAGTTCAAAGCCACACTGGAAACAGCCAGGCATGGTGATTCATGCCTTTAATCCCAGGAAGTGATGGCAGGAAGCAGAAAGGTATATAAGGCATGAGGACCAGGAACTAGAGCCTGGTTAAGCTTTTAGCTTTTAGGAGCAGTTCTGTAGCTGGAGTGCTTCTCTCCAGCTCTCGCCAAGCCCCTGCAGTCCGACAGCCCACTTATAAAATAAACACACAGACGCTTATATTATTTAAACAGTTTGGCCTAATGGCTCAGCTTCTAGCTATCTAGTTCTTACATCTTAAATTAACCCATATCCATTAGTCTATAAGTTGCCTCGTGGCTCATGGCTTACTGGTACCTTACATCTTCCTTGTCCTGACCACGGCTGGCAGTGTCTCTCTGCCTCAGCCTTCCACTTCCCTGAATTCTCTTCTCTGCTTGTCCCGCCTATACTTCCTGCCTGGCTACTGGCCAATCAGTGTTTTATTTATTATTTATTATTAACCAATCAGAGCAACACATTTGACATATAGAACATCCCACAGCACAGTTCAGCTGAGAGCCATTCGCGAAGATGAGGACACAGAGGCTTCCAGTTTGAGGAAATGAGATCAGCTGAGAAGTTGGCGAGGTGAGGTTAGCTGTGGCTGGTTCTGTCTCTCTGATCTTTCAGCATTCACTCCAATACCTGGTCCCGGGTTTGTTTTCATTAATAAGCCCTTTTAAGATTCATGTTACAATGGGTGTGCATGCCCACACACATATGCAGACCCCACATAACACACACACACAAAATATGGTTAGCCTCAAGATATGCATACAGGGCTGGAGTAGCATGGAGAGGAGGCCAAGTCACACTAGGGGCTGTGAGGTCCCTTTGTCCCTCTGTGGAGGTAACTTTGAAAACCTGGCTGAGACAATGTTCACTTCATCCTCTGCCCAGTTGCATCTTTCCCATTTGTAATTCGTAAGTGGCTTGCAAGAAAATGCCTTCAAGTGTTTGTCTATTGCTCGCCAAAGCCTTGTGTGACAGTTTGGTGGTCCTGTTGAGAGGTGCTGGGGACTTTTCGGAAGGCTGCTATCTCACGAAGTTTCCCCTAACATGTGCTACCTCAACACAGGCCAGAGCTGTGGGCCACCTGACCGCTGACCAGACTGTCCACTCCTGGGGGCCAGAGCAGGCTCTTTTTCTTTGTAAGCTGATTTTTCTTCGCTATTTTGCTGCTGTCTGACAAGGCCACAGGTCACTCCAGTGACTCCAGGAGACTCCAGCAGCCTCTTCTCAACCCTTGAGCCTTCCTCTACATCTCCAAGAATCTAAGTAGAGCTGCAAGGGTACAGATAGGAATTGTTAACCCTGGCAGTCAAGGTTTACTGGAAAGGTCCTTGGGGCCACTGTAAACAATGGCCCTCTTTGCTTCTAAGGTTCCTGGAGCCCCACAGTGCTAGGGGACCCTGCTTCAAGAGACCTGTTCTCTATCCCTTCCTCTAGGGCATCCTAGGGCAGCATGGGGAAAGGAGATGGCCTTGGGGAAACTTGGCATTCAAACGACCTTGGCCACTAGTAGCTCCTCTCTGGACCTGCTTCCTTCCTCCTAGGCTGCAGCACCGTGTGTGCACCCATCAGAGGGCGTGAGGGGTGAGGGGCAGGGAGCCCTTCACAGGGACGGAGGCCATTCCCATGACGGGGAATGAAATCCTACTAAGAGAAGAATAAAATCCCACAAACGAGCTGTCTAGCAGTGTGAAAAGATGAGACGACACGGTGTCCATGCCTGGTGTCGCCTTTCTGCTCTTCTCCCTGCGGCCCTCCCACAGCAGGGGCCAGGGCCTCCCCCAGATGTTCTGACAGGCCACACTTGGTCTGGAATCGAGTCTCTTCCATCCCTGAGCTCCGTGATGCTCCTGGAGTCCCTGCAGACAGGAGCCGCACATGTTCCTCTGCAACCTTCAATATTCTGCACAGAGCCTGGTTCACAGGAGGCTCTCAGAACAGTCTTGAGACTGGCCAGCTGGAGCAGAGCTCTTCATCAGGGCAGATGATGGACTCTAGCCTACCCTTGACTTCAGCCTGGGTGAAAGTGGCTTGAGGCAGGTGGCTGGCTACCTTGGCCTACTCTAAACCGTCTCACTTATGGCTTCTGAAGTCCACGGTAAGCTGAGGTAACAGTCATGCTACTATAGACACCGATTTCCATGACATGCATCATAATTGCTCACCTATCAGACATCCTCTCTTTCTCAAGGTACAATGATCAGATTGGGATGATTAGCCTCCTTTCCACTGGCTTAAACTCAACAATGGTGTTAATACAGGATAACTGTACTTGTTAATAAACTATGGTGTGCTATTTCAATTCACATACACAGTGTGAACAAACAAAACGAGGGTAATTAATATTTCTATCTTCTAATTCCCTGGTACTTCATGAAGGCCATAGTGGGCTTTTGAGAGCTGCAGAAACTCCACTGTGAGTGGGATTCTACAGTCTGGTTCTACCATGTCTATGCAGCTCTCCCCATTAGGAGAGTATTTGAACCACCTTGGTTGTCATGAGATGTCTGACACAAAAATCACAGCCCTGAATGAGAAGACTGATAAAGATTGTCTTTATCCACAGTCTACGTCTACAATGGCAGGGAGGGCAGATGGGGAGCAGCTGGAAGGAAGGCATGAAAGAGCCAAGCAGGGTGTCCAGAAAGTTCCGTTTCTCAACCTAGGTCACAAGTGCATTTGCAAAACATTCCTTGAGATGTATATATTAAGACCTGTGCACTTCACGCACACAATATCCAGTTATCGGCCACAGCTAAGTTTCTTTTTAGTTGTTTGTTTTCAACAGGCTGGCCTTGAACTCTCTATGTTGTTGACCTTCTGATCCTCCTGTCTCCACCTCCTGAGTGCTGAGATTACAGGAGTGAGCTATCACACCTGGTTTTACATGGTGCTATGGATCAAACCTACGGTTATATGAATACTAGGCAAGGACTTGACCAACTGAGCTCTGTTTAGTTTTTACTTCATTTCAATTAGTGGTGGTGGTGGTGGTGGTGGTGGTGGTGGTGCTGGTGGTGCTGGTGGTATGTGTTTGATATGAGCAGAGGGAGGTGTGCATGTCACCCCAATGCTTGTGGAAGTCAGAGGACAACTTTGTGGAGTTGGGTCTCTCCTCCCACCTTTATGTGGATTCCAGATATTAAACCCAGGCTGTCAGGTTTGCATCATTAGCTGGTGAGTGCCTTTGCCCACACAGTCATCTCAATAGCCCCTCTAGTTAGTTTTAATAGCTACTGTCCAGAAGTTTTCTGAAGTGATCCTGCCAACTTACATCCTATATGGCAACATTAAATGTCAGCAATAATAGTAACCTGTTGTGGAATATTAGTTTAAGATGTGTTACATCTGTTTATGCTGTGTAATATTTGTTTAATGATGCAAAGATGTGTTGCATTCTTTTATGTTGCATTTGTTTTACTCTGTGAAGCTGTGTTACTTTGCCTGCCTAAAACACCTGATTGGTTTAATAAAGAGCTGATTAGCTAGGCAGGAGAAAGGACAGGCAGGGTTGGCAGGCAGAGAGAATAAATCGGAGGAGAAATCTAGGCTCGAGAGAAGAAGAACAAAGAAAGAAGGGAGGAGCGAGAAAAGGAGAAGAGGAGGATGCCAGGAGCCAGTCACCCAGCCACCCAGCCACCCAGCCACCCAGCCTCATAACCAGCTATGGAGTAAGAAGGAAAGAAAGGAATATAGAATAGAGAAAGGTAAATGCCCAGAGGCCGGGCATTCATAAGTAAGAATAAGACTCCATGTATTTATTTGGGAGTTGGGTGGTGGGCCCTCAAAGAGTAACCTCCCCCCCAAAAAAAACCAACTACAGTAACCTCTGTGGGTGAAGCCCACTTCACCAGGTATACCTTATTGCCGCCCAGAGGAGTCTAGTTAAACATTGCTTAGCCCACCTTGGAGGTATGGTAGGCTAACTGATTCAAAACTGAAGGAGGAATGACAATATGGGCAAACCACAGCATTGTCATGGGAACAAATCATGAACAGAGCGTGGTCTCCTGGCCCCACACCTCAGATCTCCCAGGAAAGAGCTTGTCGGTTTAATGAAACAGATAAAGAAACAGACCCGAGGGCTGCACTGAGCTGCCCCGAGTCTTGTAGGAAAAATAAGAAGATTGATCTGTATTATTTGATTTAATCTTGTTTACATTTCCATTTTGTATATAACGAGAACTTGTAAATGTTTTTACTTTATAAGCCCGTAAATATACGTACACTGAGGGGCATGTTCACCGACAGGGAGGCCAGAACCAACTGAGCAGTGTGGCTATGTGATCCCATGCGAGGTCTGCCTGCGCTATCCCACATTTCAGGTGAGGAAGTTGGATCTCAGACATCTCAGGGACTCACAGTCAGACAACCAAATAGGCTGTTGGGGAATTGCTTCCATCAAACGGGCCTGTGAGTGGGTCTGTAGGGCATTTTCTAATGATGGATGGGGCAAGGTCCAGCTTACTGTGGGTGGTGACAGCCCTGGGCAGGTGGCCTTGGGATGTATAAGAAAGCAAACTGAGCAGCCCTGGAGAGCAAGGTAGTAGTCAGTTTTCCTCCATGGCTCCTGCCTCTGCTCCTGCTTGAGTTCTTGCTTTGGTGTCCATCAATGATGGGTTGTGATTGGGCCATATGTGCCAAATCACCCTTGGCTCCCCAAGTTGCTTTTTGTTACTGTGGTTATCACAAAGCCAGAGAAGCAAATGCAGTGGGCTGCTAGGGTGATTCTTAGCTTGGCTGTTGTGAAACAGTGCCACAGTGAACACGGGTTGCAGTCGGTACCCCTGTGGTATACTTAGGTTCCTTCAGTTATGTGCACAGGAGTGGTGTAGCTAGGTCATGCTGTACCTTAGTTTTAGGGTTTTTTTTTTTTTTGAGAAACCTCCATATTAATTTTCATTGGTGACTGTACTAGCTTACAATCCCACCATCAAAGAATAAGGAGGTTCCCCCTGACATCCTCACCACATTTTGTTATCATTTGATTTCTTTCATTTTTCAAAAGCAGTATGCATGTATGTGTGTGCTGAATGTATGTATTGAGTGTATGCATATGTCTGTACCCATCCTACAGCACACACATGGAGATCAAAGGACAACTAGTGGGGTCAGTTCTCACCTTCCATCATATGGGTTCTGGGGATTGAACTCCGATCATCCAGCTTGGCAGCAAGTGCCTTTACCCACAGAGATATCTCACTGGCCTTTGTTTTCTTAATGATAGACACGTGGCTGAGGTGAGCTGGAATCTCAAAGCAGTTTTAATTTTCATCTCCCTGATGGCTCAGGATGTTGCACATTTCCCACGTTTATCAGCTGTTTGTGTTTCTTCCTTTGAGAACCTTCCATTCCATCACCCCCCATTTATGGATTGGATGATTTGAGTTTTTTTTTTTTTTCACTTTTAACTTCTTGAGTTCTTTATATGTTCTGGTTACTAATGCCCCCATCAGTGGAACCATGACTACAGTGGGTTCCTGTGTCTTCACTCTGCTGTTTCCTTTGCAGTTCAGGAGCTTTTTAATTTCACACAAACTCCAATCAATTCTTGCTGGTATTTCCTGGGGTCCTTTTCAGAAAGGCCTTGCCTGAGCCATGACCTTAAGGTGTTTCCTAGCAGCTCCAGAAATTCAGGACTTAGAGTGAGACCTTTGACACAGTTTGAATTGATTTTTCTTTGTACAGATATATGTATGGATCTAGTCTCATCCTTATACATGTGGGAAACCCAGTTTTCCACACAGCATTTGTTAAAGAGGGGGTCTCCTCTATGAAGAAGCAGGTGCTGAAGCTGAGTGGATTTCCATAGTGTTCCCTCTGTTTACATGTCTGCTCTTGCTCTCTTTGGGGTTAGCGTGCTCTTTGTTACTTCTCCTTTATAGAGTCATGTAAGGCAGCTTCTGCTCCTCACCTCACCCCAGTGAACATCTGGAAATGTCCTCATTTCAGATGCCGTATGGAGGCTCCCTCCCGTAACCAGGAGGGGATGTTAGCTTAGTCGTAGCCACTTTCCCTCCCTGTTTTCCTCATGTGATGGATGTTGATTGTTTTTCCTGCTGATTTTTGTTAATTTTGTCTCAGTGTCTTCACTATCATTGTGGATGCTGCTTCCAGCTGTGTCGGCTCAATTGCAACAATGATCTTTCTCAAACTCTCAGGCCTTCCCCGTTCCATAGCAACAGCCCTTTAAACGTAATTGTTTTCTTTAAATACTTGAACCTAGTCTCTGTTCACCCTGAAAACAGTTCTATGATATGCCTCCCTTTGTGATTTCCTCACAGACAAACATGTCTGATAGTTTAATAAGGCTGCTATTTTCCTCCTGAGCTCTGACTTTAATACCTATTGAGTTTTGGCCAGAGAGTCAAGAAACCCCTATCTTCTGTTGTTAAATACAGTCTCCTGCATTTCAGGTTGCCTTAGAAAAGTCACGAAGTAAAGACCATGAGATTCTCAGCTTCAACTCAAGCCCCCGTCATCCATTCCAGTCATGCAGACTTTGACCAATGGGATAGCAGCAAACATCATAGTGGGAAGCAGGGAAATGACTTCTACATTTGGGTCTTTACTTCCTTTAGCTCAGGTGCCCACCCCGAGGTTGACCAGGAACCCCGGCTGGATTCCTGAAAGATAATGGACCTGTGATGAGATCATCTCTGTTACCTCAGCTGATATCAACTGAGTAGGTCACTGTAGAGCAGCTGGCATTTGAGGGAGACATTTGAGGGAGGCCAGACAGAGCCACATCAACCTAAGATATATGTCTTAGTTAGAGTTTCTATTGCTGTTAAGAGACACCATGACCATGGCAACTCTTTTTTTTTTTTAAATTTATTTATTACGTATGCAGTGTTCTGCCTGCATGCCAGAAGAGGGCGCCAGATCTCATTACAGATGGTTGGGAGCCACCATGTGGGTGCTGGGAATTGAACTCAGGACCTTTAGGAAGAACAGCCAGTGCTCTTAACCGCTGAACCATCTCTCCAGCCCCATGGCAACTCTTATAAAGGAAAAACATTTAATTGGGATGAATGGCTTACATTTTCAAAGGTTTAGCTAGCCCATTATCATTATAATGCTGGAGAAGTAGCTGAGAGTCCTACATCTTGACTCCCAAAGGCAACAGGAAGTGGTCTGAGACACTGGGCAGTATCTTGAGCATATGTGAGAACTCAAAGCCTGCTTCCACAGTGACACACTTCCTCCAACAAAGCCACACCCACCTCAACAAAGCCACACCTCCTAATAGTGCTACTCCCTTTGGGGGCCATTTTCTTTCAAACCACCACACTATACTATGAACCAATCCATTGTGGCTAAGTCACTAAGTTTTGAGGCAATCCCCATCTCTGGAAATGCTAAATTCAGTTCCCATTTTTGGAAGAGACCCTTTCCTTTTATTCCCCATCCCCTTCCCTACCCCCTTTCTTCCCTTTCTATTCACATTCTAGCAGTGTGGCCATTTAAAAACATTCCCACAGTTATTTAGACACCCATCACATTAGGAGGCGGAGCTCCTGACCATGAGGTACAATCCACTCTTCCTGCCTTAGGTTGTGTCTGTTGGTACTGTGGTCACAGAAATAGGAGACTTGATGTGGTTCTCAGAGCATTCTTCACATGGGAGAGGAGGGAGGGCAGAGGTATTCCTAACATTCTAGAATAAGTCAGGCAAAAGGTCTGAGACCCTCCCCTTCCCTGGGCCTGGAGTGCCTCCCTTGGTAGCCTCATTGGTCCCCCTTTCCAGTGAGCTGCTCCTGCTGGTGGGTTCTGTGTGGAGCCCTGGGTAGGCTGGGCAGGGAGGGTTGGGGATCGATCCAGGGCTTCCAAGTCGAGCTTTCTCCCCCCCCCCCCCAGCCTCTCTAGTGCCTCCTCTGGTATCTGGTGCCTCGAGTCCTTGAGCCTTTCAGAAAAACCACCCAGTCCTCTTTGTAGCACCAGAGCGGCCAGCACAAGGCCCACCAAGTGTAGATGAGAACAACACTCCCTTTACGTAACTGCAGTTTAGAGCTTCAAACGTCTCAGCTCCTGAGTCTGAATTTCTGCTTGCTCTTATTTGGGGGAGGTTATATCTATTTACTTTTTATTTTGAGGTAGGGCCTCACTACGTAGCCCTGGCAGGCCCAGAACTCACTATGTAAACCACGCTGGCCTTGAACTTGTGGACATCATCTGCCTATGTCTCCTGAGTGCTGGGATTAAAGGTGTGTGCCAGGGGTGGTTATTTATTTATTTTTTAACAAGAAGAACAGCAATGTCTTTAGCCGGCTACCATCCTAGGCTCTTCCACCAGAGATCCAAGTGGAAAAATACCCTGGTACTGGGCAGAGCCTCAGCAAACTGGTTCATTAGTGTTTTAAATGGAAAAACACTGTTTTGAGGGGTAGAAATGTGCCAATAATATGGGTTCTGAGACCGTCACTAGACACTCCGTGTCTCCCACGAAAGGGCTTGGCATTCTGGCTTTACAGATGCGCTGGGCACAGTTAATAAAGCAACAAGGGATGTACTGAAGGAGTCATGGGTAAGCCACTGCAGGCTGGGCAGCAGTGAACCGTAGCCAGGAAACCTAGACTAGAAAAGCAGGTGGGGCGGGGGTTCAGCCTGCGCTTCCAACGTGGAAGTCTCATTATCAAATACTTGGACCCTTCTCTCTGTAGGCCTCTGCTCAGAGTCACTTTTTCAGAGGGTCCCCTGCTCTCCTAAGACTGTTCAGCCATGACCTGACTTATGGGCTTGTCTGTCAGCCTGGCAAGGAATGACAGACACACTGGTTGACACATCTATTTGGAATACCTGCTGAACCCTGTATCCTATGGGCTGTGGGAGGGGGTTAGAGTGGGTTTTTGTTTGTTTGTTTGTTTGTTTGTTTGTTCTCACCCTCTTGCCTAGAACAGTGCCTGGCACACAGTAAAAAGTTGAGGTGTAAATGAACATGGAAATGGGTGATTGCATGGAGATCCAGTTTTCTATGACAGCCACAGATCGAGTCTGTGGGGGACTGATGGGGCCCCACTGCCCACAGAGTAAATACTCTGCAGATGGTGGCTCTTGCTCTCCAGGAACCTCTTTGGTGTCCACAATAATAAACCCCTCCTGGGAGGTCAGGGGGCTATAAGAATGGGAAGAACACGTAGTCCTCTTCAGGGGAGTGGATTTTGTCTCAAGAAAAATTGTTACCTCCAAGGCCACCAGCTGCCTGCCCACCATATCCCCGTGGTCTGCCTACAGGCCTAGCCTGGCCAGAAAGAAACCTGGAAACTAGTCTCCCCTTTAATTAACAAGGAGCATAAGCAGGCTAGGGAGTGGGGTGGGGTCAGGCTCATAAAGTCCCTGAAGGATCACAGACTCATGTTTATTTTCCCCAACAATGTTCCCCTTTCCCCAGAACAGGGTGGGGGCCCAGCAGGCCGCAGGCAGGGAAAAAGCCTTAACCTCCACTGCCTGCTTCCCTCAGTGTGTTGCAAATGACTTGCACTTTTCAATAATTACAAACTTAATGAAAAAATAATCTAACCCCCAAATAGGCCAGGGACTCATGGCTGGCACTGGCCGGAGCCCCAGGCAGCTGCCAGGGTGAGACACAAGGAACAGAGGAGCTCCTGGGAGACAATGGACATGTTCTGCCCAGAGACACCTCCCCAGAACTAGCCTTCGCTCCCCACTGCCTTTTTGGATTTGGCTCGAATGTTTCAGCCTGCGTCTTAGAGCTGATTTCGCCCTGTCTTCCATGGAACAGCAGCCCCCCCTGCCCCCAACACAAAGGGGAAAGGGAATAGTTCTGGTTGTGTGGGGCAGCAAGCTAGGTGAAGGCGAAGGTCAAAGGCCAAGCTGGGGAAGAGGACATGCAGCCTCAGCCCCTTCAGAGTCTGTCTGAGGACACGCAACCCACTCTGCAACCCACTCAGGGAAGCAGGCACGTGTGCATCCATCCTCCCGCCAGAGGACTAGATCCCAGCCCTGCCTGTCTCTTTAACTCCGCATGGAGGGCTCTAAAGGGAACTGGGGGTAGGAAAGTAGACGAACCCTCCTGACAGCACAGGTGTGCACCGCCCACCTGCAGCACACAGGCTGTGCCGAGCTGGTCCCCATTACCATCTCTTCTCATGCTCTGAGTGGGAAGTGGTGGTATTGACCCCCCACTTTGCAAATGAGTCCAAAGTTCTAGAGACTGTAAGCTTATGCCATAGGACAAATGCTGGGCCACGAGAGGGGTCTGGAATGAGCTTTCTCAGCGCTCCAGGGACCCTGTCTTCCATATTTACTTTTATGTCCTCGGAGCCCAGAACAATTTGACATACAGATATTTAATCAAATAGTTGGGGCGTGAGTAAGAATGAACAAAGATAGGTAGTCCCGGAAGCAGCTTCCCAGGAGTCATCCCGACTCTCCTTCTCCATTTCATAAACCCTCACTTTAAAGTGGATGAGAACTAACGGGGCTTCAGAAGCCACAGCACGTTCTTAATAGAAGAGTTCCAGGCTAAGAGAGGAATGCTCTTCCTTTGTCTTCATGGACTGTAGGCCTTAGTAAAGGTCAATGAACCTTTGGCCAGAAGGTCAAGCTCTCTCCAGATGTTTCTCAAGCTTGTCCTGTTTATTTGGTTGGTGGCTAAGAGTGCCAGGATCCGCTAGCCAGCCAGGCTCCTAGCTTGCGTGAGGCAAATCCACAGGGTTATGGATCAAGGATCCCAGAACGTGGTGTCTCCATGAGCCGCTTACAGAGCTGGAATGGCACAGAATCCTTGAACAATAGATTCTTTGAAACTTGCAACTCTAGAGTCTTGGAAATAGCCATCTTAGGGTGAGAGTGTCAGAACATTCTATCTGAGTCTAGAGGTGGGTGTGAAGCATTTATTGAGTGATTACTATGCTCCAGGCACTGTGTACAAATATCAGCCCATTTAACCCTGCAAAACACCCTGTGAGTTAGTAGCTACTAGAATCCCTATGGATGGGAAACTGAGGCACCAGAAGGGCATGCAATTACCAAGATCGCCTAGCCAGAGGGGTAGGGCCCACAGTGGGCAAAGAGTGTTTTTTGGTTACTTTTTTTTTTGTCATTTCTTTTGAGACAAAAATCTCATGTAGCCCAAGCAGGCCTCCAGCTAGCTATGTAACCAATGATGACTTTGAACTTCTGATCCTCCTGCCTACACCTTCCCATTTCTGGGATTACAGGCATGTACTACCGTACCACTTTTCACGTTGTGTCGTAGATCAAACCTGGAGTCACATACATACTAGGTGCTCTGGTTTGCTTCCTGTTGCTATGATAAAGCACTGAATGGAAGCAACTTGGCAAGGAAAGGATTTATTTGGCTTTTACTTCATGTCACAGTCCATCACTGAGGGGAGGCAAGGCAAGGATTGGAAGCTGGAAGGCAGGATGCCTGAGCAAGGCTGCTCACTGGCTCATTATCTGGCTTGTTTTTTGAGCTTGTTCACTGGCTCAATGAGGCTTCTTATATAGCTCAGACCCACCTGCCTGGGGAGGGTGACACCCACAATGGGCTGGGACCTCGTACATCAGCCGTTAATCAAGACAATCTCCATAGACACGGCCCCTGGCCAATCTGATAGAAGCAATCCTCCCATCAAAGTTCTCTCTTCCTAGGCAGGCATCTTGCCAACTGAGCTACATCTCCAGCTCACCAGGGTCTTTAAAGCCCAAGACATTTAGATTCTTGGACTCACTCCATAGGCAGCAGTCCCAAGCCCAGTCTTCTACATGATGGATGTAGGAAGTAGGGTCTGTGGAGCTGAAGGGAGATTTCCCCAAAGACTGAGCTTAATGGACTCACTGTCAGTATTCGGAGAGAGAAATTAGAATGAACAAAGAAAGGGCCGGGTCGGCAGGGATCTGCTGGTGGTCTGTGGCAGAGCATGTGCCCTGGTCACTGGCTCCGCCACCGCCGTTAGCTGTTACCTCTTCCTTCCCTCTCTTGTACCGTCTTCCCAGGCTGCCCCTACCAGGCTGGAGGTCCTGTTTATACTGCTCACAAATTTTTTAGAATTTGGCCCACGAATCTGACTCCACGTGCTGCAGGCTTTCCTCCTAGATGTGGGTTTTCTCTGTAGGATGCGTACTCCACAGGGGCTCAGCGTCGCTACTCTGCTTTACTCACTAGGATCTTAGGCCAAGAAAGATGGAGGACAGGAACTGTGAGGGAGGTGGCTGGGGCATGGGTAGGTCAGAGCAAGGAAGCGATATGTTCATGGAGCTCCATGCCTGGAGACGAGCATCTGATATGGAGTTCTCAGTCCTTCAGCTACGTCTATCACATGGGGCTTGTCTTAGGAGTGGAGACCAGTCACCCGGGAAGGCTTAAGCCTGGGGCCCATGCATGACCTCTGCAGTTAGGCCTTAGTCCCTGAACCCCACAGTCAATGGTAGATTGGGCCCTAAGGGGCTAGCCTCAGACTGAAGGCAAAGCACATGGAAAAGACACCAAATCTGTACAACATGGTAGTTCTCAAAAGAGAACTTTCTAGACCATTCTAGAGTGTTCGCAGTCTAACTCTTAGGAATGGTAAGACATCATCTGTTCTCCTCACTCCAGGGGTTTCCCAAATTCCAAACACAGCAAGTGATGCACCGTTGTGCTGAGAGAGGCACAAAATATTAATGCCCAAAATTCCCTCACAAATAAAAATACCCAAACTTCAAATAATTACATTAATTCAATCCACATTACTCACTTTCCCTTTTGTCTTATGGTTCGATATGGATTTTATATATTTTTAAAGATATTTATTTATTATGTATACAATGTTCTGCCTGCATATATGCCTGCAGGTCAGAAGAAGGCACCGGATCTCATTACAGATGGTTGTGAGCCACCATGTGGTTGCTGGGAATTGAACTCAGGACCTCTGGAAGAACATCCAGTGCTCTTAACCTCTGACCCATCTCTCCAGCCCTATGGATTATATTTTTAAGTATTGAAATGTTTATCTTAATGACTGGAAATTTTTAAAGATTTATTTTTATTTTCAATTATATCTCAATCTCTATCCTGTGTGTGAGTGTAGTGCGTGTGCGTGTGAGTGTGTATGTGTTTGTGTGTGTGTGTGTGCGCGCGCCCGCGCGCGCAGTGCCCAAGAAAACCAGAGGTGTTGAACCGCCTGGAGCTGGGATTACAAGTGGTTGTGAGCTGCTTGATATTGGTGCTGGGAATTGAAATCTGCAAGATCAGTACACGCTCCTAACCACTGAGCCATCTCTCCAGCTCATGACTGGGATTTCTGATGCACTTAAATTTGACACCCTACTGAGTGACTCATTATCATTAGCCTTGCTCTACTTCTAGATCAAGATATACTGTGTATAAGTGGAAGTGTTCCAAAGGTCCTGAATGGCTAAAGGGTATAAAGGAGGTCCCCAAATCAAAATGACGCAGGGATTAACAAAGGAAGTGGAAGGGCCTAGACTCCAAGGTTGTGAGCCCTATCACAAGGCATGTGGCCTAGGGGAGGGGCTAAGTCCCCAGACCTTCTGCCCCTGACATCTATGGCATCGTCTTATTAGTCAATGGGAAAGTACCCAACAGCTTTCTGTCACACTCCACGTGAAAACCAAGCCTTCTCCATGCCTCCATGTCCTGTGAGTCCTGGTCTGTCCCCCAGACCCTTGCCTCTGGCTGGCACCTTTCCTGCCACAGTAGTCTCTTCCCAGTTTCTTAACCTGCCAAGCTCTTCCTCATGCTGATCCCTCTGCCTGGAACTTCTTTTTTCCTCTTACTGGCTATTCCCTCCCACCAACTTTCTATTTTTAAAGCATTTAAAATATTATTTTAAATGGATACATAAAATTATATGTATTTACAAGGCAATATATGATATTCTAATATATGTATAAATTGTATCATATTCAAATCAGCTCAAACATATCTACCTGCTTCAACACTCTTTTTTTCAAGACAAGGTCTCACTATGTAGCCCTGGCTGGCCTGGAACTCACTATGTAGATCAGGCTGGCCTAAAACTCAGAGATCTGCCTGCCTCTGCCTCCCAAGAGCTGGGATTACAGGTGTGCACCACTATTCCCAGCTAACCATTTCTTCGTGGTGAAAACATTCAAAGTCTTTTCTTCAGGTGTTTTGAACATGCGGTACATCAGTCACCCTCCTGTGCAGCAGGTCCCAGAGCTTCTTGCTCCTATCTAGCTGTAACTTAGCATCCACTGCTCTGCAGTTCCTGAGCCCCCTTCCCTCCTCTCCCCAGCCTCTGGGTACCATCATTCTGCCCTCCACACCCAAGAGATCAACTTTCTCATGAATAACCTTTGAGAGGGAGACAGGGAACCCTATCCAGGCAGTCAGATCAGCCTAGTTAACCTTGGCCACTGGCAGGATAACAGGGGTCACAGCCAGATTGCCCTCACAGCCCCCAGTTCCTTTATATAGACACTTCTACCAAGGCTCAGAGATGAAGGACTGACAGAGGCCTACACTAGGCCAGGGAGTGCACCAAGGTCAGCAATTGCCAGCCCTGTGACAGCTCATGGGGACAGGGACAGAGAAAGGCTGGAACTAGAACATGGGGGCCAGCTGGCCGCCTTCCATTCCTCTTCTGTTATCTCACCACCTCCTTCCTCCTCAAGTCCTCCTCCGCCATCTTCTCTGTGTGTATCTGTCCTAGTTAGGATTCCTGTTGCTGCGAAGAGACACCATGACCATGACAGTAACTCTTACAAAGGAAAAACATTTAATTGGGCTGGCTTACAGTTTCAGTGGTTTAGTCCATTATCATCCCGGTGAGATATGGTGGCATGCAGGCAGACATGGTGCTGGAGAAGAAGTCAGGAGTTCTACATCCTGCAAGCAACAGGAAGTGAGCTGAGACATTGGATGTAGCTTGAATATATATGTGACCTCAAAGCCTGCCTTCACAGGGACACACTTCCTCCAGGACCACTCCAAAAAACCACACCTCCAAATAGTGCCACTCCCTTTGGGGACCATTTTCTTTCAAACCACCATAGTATCTCTCTGTCCCTTCTATCTTCTCTCACTGCAGAAATAAGAATCTGAGGTAAAGATGGGTTGCAGAAGCTTGCTTGGCCAAGTGCCTTGGGATGACTCAGTGAGGAGTAAGGGTGACATGCTGGGAATGAGGGCGCAGGGACATGGCAACTAAAATCACTGCAGGAGCTAAGGTGGCCCTCAGAGTTGTCATGGCTTCGATGTAAAAAGACATGCATGAGCCATGTGCAGAAGGTTTGGTTCCCATCTGGTGGTGCTATGGGCTTAGGGAGAGGAGGTCAGTCTTTGGCAGCATGTATTTGAAGGTATAGTATGGCCTTTCTCCTGCTCTCTCTTCTCCCTGGTTTCCAGAGGTGAGAGGCTTTTCTTTGTCCTGCCTTCTCTACCTTGATGTTCTTCCTCACCACTGGCACAGAGCAGGGCCAAGTGACCATGGATTGGATCTTCGGAAACTATGACCAAAATAAGCCATTCCTTCTTTTAAGTTGTTTCTCTCAGGTATTTTGTAACAGTGACAGAATGACAGACCTCTTTTTATCCTAGACACCGGCCATGGACCACCCCTGGGAGGGACTGTGTCCTTCAGCAGGGCCAGGGCAGTTCTCAGCCAGGAGCCACCTGCAGCCATAGTTCCATCAGCTAGAATGGGCGTCGGGGCGGGAATCCTGAGGAGCCCCAGCACCCCCTCCGACTCTACCCTCATTGCACAGTGTCATTCCCACAGTGGATTCTGCTGGTGGACACTGGCCACTTCTCAGACACCTAACTGCACATATCTAGATTCCCTCATGTCATCCCAATAGCGACCCCAAGAGGAGGTTACCCCCACTTTACAGATGAGAAAACTGAGGCTCAGTGCATTGAGGAGTTTGCTGGAGTATTTTATAGCTGGGTCCTAACCCAAGTGTGGGATCTCAGGCTTCCACCTGGTCTCTCCTAAGGGTGCCTTCACTTAGCCCACCTTATCTCAGAGTCCCTGAAGCCACAGCTCCTGTCTTTACGGAGCCTGTAGACTAGTGAGGAATTCGGGACACCTAGGAAGAGGACAAGGTGAAGTGACTGTGGCTCTGAGAGGTGACTTGAAGTGGGGACAGGCCATCAGGCAAGACACAGATACTGAGTTCAGCCTCAGTGGACGGCAGATGAGAAGAATGTTCCAGAAGGGGTAGCAGGGGAGATTCTAAATGATGAAAACACAGATGTAAAGACAGTTTGAAAGAGCAAGGCCCATTAGGAATGGAAAGTGGTCTGCTGGGACAGGACAGGGTCGGGGCGGGGCATAGAAAGGGCCCAGCTCCATTGCCCTGTCCCTATTAGTATTTTTGAATGAATGAATGAATGAATGAATGAATGAATGGTTTTCTACAAATGGGGGTGGGTAGGGAGACCAGAGGAAGGCAGAGTGACTGTCCAGGTGAGAAACAATGGGCTGAACTACATAGGAACCATAGAGATGGAGAAGGAAGGAAGGAAGAAGGAAAGAGAGAGAAGA
>CABHPR010129242.1:0-27981 GCA_902168415.1 Peromyscus melanophrys
ATCACTGAGTATATTTATGCAAATTAAGGTGACTGAACCATTAGGCAATGTGGGAAAATCATCATGTATATAGTCAGTCATTGACTGAAACATCATAATGAGGCCATGGCTGCACGTCCATAGATAGTTCATAGTGTCTATTTTTAAATAAATGTAATAAATTGCCACATTTTACATTTTAATTATATACAATTTTGTCAAATACATTTCAAAAAGCCAGGGGGGGGATTTAAATCCACGTTCTGCAAAAGATACTGTAAAGAAGATAAAAATTAAAGCCCTGGACAGAGAGACAAATCTTTTAAAGATACACACATATTATAAAGGAGGGTTAGCTAACATATATTGAAATTTCTTAATATCTTAAAAAGCAACTGCTAATGCTCATTGTTAAGATGAAATGGAAAGAATATGGGGAAAAGCAAGCAGGCGGATGGGAGGCATGCTGTCTCCTGGACACGACTTGGCTGCTGCAATCATGAACTCACAGTGACTGCTGAACATCAATCAGTTACAAATTCCAGTGTGGATGGAAGAAGGTCTCTTGAGGCCCCATACTTAGCTGAGTAACTGTTGGCAGGTAGGCTTCTGGGGGAGGGAGAGATACTTTTCCTCAGGAGGGCAGCCTTGTTATGTCGTCCATGCCCCAGTGGGCCTGCATATACGGGCAACACTGGAAGGATGCAGAATGTTAAGTAAGTAGATAAACGTTGCGCTCTGAATGAGAATGGTCCCATGGGTTCATAGATTCGAACTCTAGGTATCCAGCTTGTGGAACTGTTTGGGAAAGATCAGGTGGTACAGCCTTGTTGGAGGAGGTGTGTCACAGCCCATGCCTCTCCCAGTTAGCACAATCTCTGCTGTGTGCGTGTAGATCAAGATATTGGCTCTCAACTGCCGCGCCAACACCATGCCTGTCTGCCTGCTGCCATGCTCCCCACCATGATGGTCTTGGACTCATCCTCTCAAACTGTAAGCCCCAAATAAACTCTTTTTGTCTCTGTAGGTTAGCTTGGTCATGGTGTCTTGTCATAGCAATAGAAAAGTAACTAAGACAATAAACAAACAAACAAATACATAAACAAACAGAAAAAGTAAATAAACTCTTCCCAGATCAAGTGACTCTGGATGGATGCATAGATTTAGAAGCTTTGAATATTCAAAGGAAAAATACTTAACAGTCACTCAAATTTCTACTTCATTATTATCTGTAAAATGAAATAAAATCAATGATCTGCTTCAGTATAATGTAATATAACCTATTTAAGTACTGTAAAATATGACTAATATTTTTTATCTTTATCCACCAACTATATTTGAATTATATAAATGTCTAGTAAGATTTTATATTTAGCCTTAATCACAGCCTAAGGATAGAAAGAAACCATAAGTTGTAAAACTGATCCTTGTATGTAGTCATTATTAAAACTTGTTATTTATTAAAGACAAACAGAATTCTTAAAAGTAAAGAATAAAATAAACAGCCCAATTAAAAACTGGGCCAAAGACTTAAACAGATTAAAGTGTGGTAGTTTGAATGTAACTGACCCCCATAATCCCATAATCTCATTGGAGGTGGCACTATTAGGAGGTGTGGGTTTGTCGGAGGAAGTGTGTCACTGTGGGGATAGGCACTGAGGTTTCAAATACACAGGATACCACCCAGTGTCAGTCGACTTCCTGTGCCTGCAAGATGTAGGACCCTCAGCTATACCTCCAGCACCATGCCTGCATGCATGCCACCAAGTCCCTCCCATGATGGACTGAACCTCTGAACTATAAATGAGCCATCGAAATTAAATGTTTTGTTTATAAGAGTTGCCATGATCATGGTGTCTCTTCACAGGAATAGTAAACCCTAACTAAGACACCTTACTAATGAAGACATGTATACAGATGGTAGAAAACATATAAATAGAAGGGGTGCATTATGTGTCATCAAGGACTGCAATTTAGAAGAATGAGGTGCCAGCATACATGACCAAGTGGCTATAATATCATTAACATCAAAGTTTAATAAGGATATAGAGAAGTAGAAATGCTTATCCACTGCAGGTGGAGAGCAAAACTCTATGACCACTCTGGAAGTTTTGGCAAATCCTTTTAAAACCAAGCATACTGGGCAGTATCTTGATCACATTTCTTGAAATATACCCAAAGGAGATGAAAATATATGCTCACACAAAACTTGGACATGGATATTTATAGTATCTTTGTTGACAACTGATAAAACTTAGAAATAACAATGAGTTCCTTCAGGTGAATGGACAAACATGTATAGCCATTTTATCACTGCTACAAGTGAAATGAGCACTTGAACAAAGAAAAACCATGCAAGAGGCTTATGTCCATAGTAGTAAGTGGCAGATGTGGAAAAGACTGTGTGCTATATGATTTTAGTCATACGATGTTCTAAAAAGGCCAAAACTAGGGAAGTTTTAGTGGCTACTGGAGTTTGGGGGATGGTGGGAAACAGAACTAAAGGCAGGAATAGGCAGATTCCACATGATTTCCAGAGGAGTGAAGCTTGTACGTATGATAATATAATGAAGCTGTACATTTGTTTAAACTTGTGGGATGCATATCAAGAATGAATATCAACGTAAACTATGGAACTGAAGCCACAGTGACATGACAATGTGGACAGCACAACAAATGGCTCACTTGAACTGATACATTAATAGTGCAGGGAAAGCACAGCCAGGACGTGTCTCACCCTTTTCTCAATCTTGCTGTGATCTAGGACTTCTCTAAAAATATGTAGAACAAACAATAACAATAACATCAACTGAGAAGTACTCACTACTTTCTAGAAGAGGTTTGATAGATCTAGTATGAATTGTACTTTGTAAACTTGATGGAATTCTCAGAAAAATTATCTTGGCATGGAGACGTTTTCCAGACATTTTAAAACCAGGATTTCAACTGTGTGATTAGAGAACAGGGGCAGATCCACACTCATGTCCACTTGACTATGATTCATGTGTACATGCAATTAAGAGGAAAACAATTAAGAGGAAGAAAAGGAGGTTTTCAATAAACGTTGCCCTAGAAACTGGACATCAATGAACAAAAATGAAGACAATAAACACAACTACATTTCACACATTTTACAAACATTAAGACTTAAAGAAAAGTGGACAGTGCCTTAGGGGAAAACAAAAGAAATTCTTGGTGAGCATGAGCTCTGCAAAGAGTTCTTGGACTAAACAGCACAAGAATGGGGCTGGAAGGCAGGTGAGCAGCCAGACCTACAGAAGTGGACCACAAAGTACACAGCAGAAGAAGTGTGTTTGCAAACCATACATCTGACAGGAAACTAATATCTGAAATAGAAAAAAACCTCAAAATTCAACTATTGTTTAATTATTTAATTATTAAAAGGGGTAAATTTCAGAGAAAAACATTTTATTATAAAAGATATTAAGATATTCAATAGGAATATAGAATTATGTTCAACATCATTGCTTTTACAGAAATGCAAATTAACACTGCAGTGATATGTCTTTATACCACCGTTAAAACAGGTAAAATAAAAAGCAAAGTTATAGATAACAAGGTAGGAGCTGGATTCCTCATACATTTGCGGTGGGATTTACAATAGTTTAGTCACTATACACACACACGTGTGTGTATGTGTGCATACATCTACACACAACCTAGCAATCATACTCCTAGCATATATCCCAGAGAAATGCCATTATGGCTACATAAAAGTCTTTATATGAATGTAGCAAGCAGTGTTTCATAGGCCCATGCTAGAGATAACACACATATCTATCATTCAACAGTTAATGGTTAAGCAAACTACAGTATTGTTTACCATGAAATACAAATTAGAAATGAAAAATATCAAGGTATTAGGCAGGGAATACCCAAATGAACCACTGCATGGTTAAACTACATGAAAAAAGTCCAGTCCCCGAAGGCTGCATATTGTCTGTTTTCATCTGTAGTATAGAATCCTCATAATAACATAGCTGTGAAAATATCAATAGCTTGCCTGTTGCCAGGAGTCAGGCAGGGGATGTAGGTGAGAAGGACATGCAGTGGCTGTGGAAGGACAGCGTGGGCATCCTTGTGACCAAGGTACAAGCTATGCAAATGTCAGTATCTTTATGAGGAACTGGATAAAGATAAACAAAATCTCTGTATTATTTCATAACTGAATTTTAATCTAGTATTCTCTCAAATAAAATGTTTAATTAAAAAAGTTAACTAAATGGTTATACATATTCAACAACCAGCCCACTCTTTCTATTCATTCAAATTATACCTCTTCAATATGCTAATGTTAATGTATTAAAACAACACCACTTTTACAAAATAGGCATTAGTCCTGAACTCATTTAAACTCATAATCTCATGAAAATACTAACTCAATTTGAATAAGTTTTTAAAAGGAAAATGCAGGGGAAATGGGCCTTTAAAATTAAATATTAAATAACAAACTCAAAATATAGGTTCAAAAGAAAGCAAGCATGGTAAACAAAAAAAAAGTGGAAGTATTTGAGGTTTGTGGAGAGATACTGTACAGAAAGGACAATGTTGGTGACATTTCCTAATCCTATCTCAGTACAATGGGTGGACTCCATTTCCAGATGTGCGATGGGCTCAGACATTAGCCTGGTTAGGACATGCTCTCCATGTTAACTATATTTATTGCAGTACCATTATTTCCATTTCTTTCCATAATTCTACATTAAGAGCTCATGCAAATATATTATTTAAATATCTATTTCTATTCCCCAAAGCTCTGTCCTTACAACTCAGTGAAGATTAACCAACACTCTGAAAGGGACCAACAGTCTGCCAATCTCACCAGGCTGCTGGCTTCTTATGTCCTGGCCTCTCTTTTCCTTTCACCTTCATAACAGTGACTATATTTCTCAGTCTTATTCACTGCAGTTGTTTATCTTAAGAGCAATAACAACCATGCTGTGTGATTCGATACCTACCATTTTTTTTACATACTTGAATGTTTTAATTGTGCATCAATTTTCATGATTTTTAGCAAAGTGGGAAACATAGGAAAATAATTGATTAATTGGTTTTGAGACATGGTCTTGCCAGTCACCCAGGCTGGCCTTGAACCCACAACCCTTTCATCTTAGCCTTTTGAGTACTTGAAATATAGACTGCACCACTATGCCCAATTTATGGAGATATTGATAACCCGTATTGTTGACTCATAGGTGTTTTTCAAGTCTCATTGCTGTAACTGCTGTCTAGAGAGCTTGTCACTAATGGCTGTGACACTTATGAAGCTTACTAGGTCTCTAAGCAGCCCTTCCCACTGAAGGTTATAATTTTTCATAATTTCTTTACTTTTATTGATATCATTTTCCTGTCCTCTCGACATGAAGCTGGAGTATGTAACATTTCTCATCTCACAGATCCATCCTTATCAAGTCTTAACCTGTCCTCGAACGTTGATTTTTCCTAATCCACTCTGTCCTCTAGGAGGCAACTCCCTCAGACCACATGGTGCTGTTTGTCTGGACTACAAACTTCTAGACACTTCCAAATTGCAAACTATTCTTTTAGCACAGTCACATGAATATTCTCCAACTGTAGCTTTCTGCCTAAGATACCTCCAAATGCTGCTTCTGCTGTCAGTGTTTTCTGCCAGCTCACAAAGTGTTTGATCCTAAAAGTCAAAGGAGGCTTTGACGTGAATTAAAGTATTTTTTAAAAGCTGGCACAGTGGTGCATGCTTTCGGTTTGAGCATTCAGGAGGCAGAAGGAGAGGCACTGTAAGGTTGAAGCCAGCCTGGTCTACACAGCGAGTTTCAGGTGAGCTTGGTCTACAAATGTTAAGAGAGAGGTACTGCCTCACAAAAGACCAAAACAAACAGCAGTGAAACCAAACCAAGTACATTTAGGAGCACTGACTTCACTGGACTCCAAATTTCTGGATAACTAGGCTTCTGGTATAAACAACATAGCACCTGTTGAAAGGGGCAGGAAATCTGCGTGACTAAGCAACTTGCAAAAGTCACCACAAATGTCTAGACAAAAAGTATCATCAACAAGGTCAGAAAGGTTATCTGTCTGTCTGTCTGTCTGTCTGTCTCTCTGTCTCCCTGTCTCTCTGTCTCTCTGTCTGTCTATCTATCATCTATCTTTCTATCTTTCTATCTATCTATCTATCTATCTATCTATCTATCTACTCCTTCATTTTTAATTAGTAACTTGATTAAGAAGGGCTAATATACTACCCATCTGAAGATAAAAACTAGAGAAAGTGCCTTCCCTGATTTTGTTCATTTTAGGCTATAACATGTCATTTTTCTGAATGATATTTACGGTGCGTGTAGACATAGATGGTAGGATGAAATATTGACAATGCTTTCTCATGTGTAATAGAGGGTCTCTTCTAGCTGTCTAGTTTTACTCTTTTGCCTTTATAATAAAATTAGTAACTAGTCTCTACCATTCCAAAGAACCTTGTATTTCCTGCTCCTACATTGCTTTTTCTTGTAACTAATGAATAGCCACCTGCTGAAATTTGGCAGTTCTTTAAGATTCATGTACTTAACGTTATCAACACTTTTTAAAGGTTCTTTCTAAAAACTGGTATTATTTCTTATTTAAAGCACATACAAATCACTTTTTAATCACTTCTCAACAACTGCATTTTATCTTATAACATAATATGTGTTATCATACTTCAAACATATCAGATGTACTGTATTTATGTCCATAAAGCTCACAGTAACTGTAAGAATGCTTGGTAAAGGTTTACAATAGTGATGATACATGCTGACATTTACTGAGTGGCATCTTGTAATGCATCAAGTAAGTTAATTTGCAGGATCTTCTACACATTATGAGTTTAAAATATTGATTGCTAACCAGTCAAGGTTACAGAGATTATATGTGGTAGAGACAGCATTAGAAACTATAAATTTGGGTCTAGAAATTTACTACTAAACAATATTACAATTTAAATGGAACTCAATAAGGGCAAGTTCTGAACATGCAAGCATATGAGCGTCTAGTTCTCTTTTTTCATTTTCCTCTGTGGTTGCTGCCAATTGGTTACCATGGTTACCCTCCTATTTTAAATAAAGTGAAGGTTTTGTTTGCACCAACTTTTTCTGGCTTTGTATAGTGTCAGAATCTTTTACCAAATAGTTGAAATTATGGTTTTAGGACAAAACCGAGATAGCTAGATAGCTATAAAGTATTTCCTAGTGAAAAATTTTGCCCACTTCATTAAGTTTCACTATTACATATATAGCTAGTAATGAATTTTGACTACCATCCCAGTTGTCAGGTTTAACTGACTCAATGGAGAAGAAAGAGTTAATGCTACTATTAACTTAGAATCAGTGACTTCAATAAAGACACAGGCTAACTGTATAAAATGATATTACCGAAAGTTATATAAATGTGAGTGAACTGTACACTTGATTTAAATCTTCCCAGACGTCATGGCTAATTTCCCATTCAATGGTTATTACACTATTCTCCAGGTTCCCTTCAAAATGACTACAAAAATACATCACAGCACAGCTCTTCACAGGACACAGAACAGATACATCTCAGCATTACTCTGACATTTTCATTGGTCTGATAAAACAAGAATCTCTGGGTCTACATGAGGTGAGCAGTACACTTAAGGAGTAATATTTCGTATTTTTTCAGTTTGCAACAAGTTGGTACAAAACAAAATAATACAAGAAAGTTGCTAGGATAATCTATGTAATTTAGATGGCCAGTCTTTTTGTCTGGCAGTTACTCCAGATCATAAATATTGATGTATTACTGAGACGTGAATTATTTACTCATTTTACATGCACACACACATGTTAATACACACAAATGTACACTCCAAAAAGACATTCTTTTCTCTATCTTTACCAATAGTTACCGATAGGTCAACATTTACTTTTACTTATGAAACATTGCTTTTTTACAGTTTCTCTTCTCTTTTTGGCATATCTACTTATATAATATATAACAGAATTAATAGAATATAAAAATATATCAGTGTGTAAAAAGAGTTTCTGGGTACATATCATAGAATTGATATTTTTATCTACTGCTTTGGATCTTTATTAGGTTTAGAAAAAACATTTTTTTCTTTCCTAAGAAAAAGCATTAGCATAATATTGGTATCAAATGGACAAATCATTAATTAATAGGAAACTATTCTGAATTTTGCTTTCACACATTATTCTCAAATACATAATCATAGTCATGTTACACACCCTCTGTGATTCTTTTTTATGTATTTTATGTTTTTAACAAAGTGTACAGATGGAGGGACATACAATATTTATAGGCTGTTTCTACAGAACAACTATGTCTATAAAAATATAGATCTTTTTAAAACATTTAAGTGAAACATCCATATTCTTCTAACATTCTTAACCAAGTTCCTTTAAGAATTAAAACTAGGTTGTAACTTCTGTCAGTATACACCAATGACAACAACTTCACTTTATACAGAAACATGCTATATCCACTTGACTCCAATATAGACACAGAAATAGACTGCATGCTGTTTCTTGCCATAATATATAGTTTTCTTGAGTATACATCTTTTTTTATATTCATTTGTAAATGACACAACAGTCACAGCTAATTTTAAGATAAACAATTTTAGACTGTTATATTTTCCTCCTTTTAAGGACCTCCTAAGACTGTCAATGATTTTACTCATCTTGACATGATGTACATGCTGCTTAAGACACAAACTTTCACTTCACATTAGTACTACTAGTTCTTTGATTGCTATGTATTTTCTATAAAAATAAAATGCTGATAAATATTAGCATTTTCTCCTAACATATACTCATTATCAATAAATGACTAGTAAGGGTAATGAAAATATAATAGCAGTTTTTTAAAAAAAGGAAGGTATAATGAGTTAATCTGTGACTGAAACTGAAGGCATTTTTATTTAGACCAATATTCATGACTTCAACTTTATTAAACCTTCGAAGTAGAAAAATACTAAAGGAAAAATGGTCACCAAAGACGCATTCCTACCGACTTAATTCTGTCATATACCAGGATATTTAGATGTGCTATCCTTCCTGCCTGGCTACTGGCCAATCAGCCTTTTATTTATCAACCAATAAGGGCAACACATTCACAGCATACAGAACATCCCACAGCAGTGTTGCAATGAGAAAAGGGTCATCTCCTTATCCCATATTTCTAATTATTTCCTTAAACTTATAAAAGTGAAGTTAACGGTTAAGCATTTAAGATTCTTGATAGATAGAATCACATTACTTTTTAAAAAGGTGCACAAACATGCTTGAATGAAGAGTTAGCTTTAAAAATATGATATAAAAGCCTTATTGGAAATGTGTCGCAAATAGTTATGCAGCATTTATATGTGTGTGTGTAGCTTTGTTTTTAATAGTGTTGTAGTGAATGTCCAGGAGTGAGAAAGATGTCAAATAGAGCCGAGATGGACAGAGGCTGGAGAGTCTGTGATCATGGTGGTGAGATATGCCATGCTTTGCCAACATGTCCATGAAGTATGCAGCACCATCACAGTCCGACTGGAGGAAGACAGCAGTGACTCAACTCCATGTCTGCGAAGTACCTTGTGATATCTCTGAGCATTCAACAGCAAGTGGTTTTGCAAGTTAAGCATCCTTGAGAACTAAGCTGCTTGTCTTGTGTAGAGAACACAGAAACTCTTAAAACTAGAAAGGAAATTACCTCAAGAATTCCAGTCCAGGCATTCTCTTAGTAAATTAATAGAATGTGATGGGAGGTGGGGGGGGGACACACAGCTGGGGGCAAATGAGATGAACATATGTCATGATCATAGTTTCTTAAACTAATCCATATAGTCATTCATTTATTAAGTTAATTTTTAATGATTAACTACTACGTATGAGTTATTTTCTAAATACTGGGGATACGGTAATGAATCATGGAGTTTAAGGTTTAGGAATTTTTTAAAACAAATTTTTGAGGATTTGTAAGTATAGAATCTATGACAAGCCAGTAGCATGGGGTAAACATGGGCAGAGATACTCAGTTCTGCTGTGGATTTAGAGAATGTAATGATGATCAGTTTCCAGCTGAAAACTAAAGGGTCACCAATAGAATAAAATTAATTGAACAGCAAATACACTGAGTGGGTAATGTCAACTGTCCATCAGATATAATCAACATCACCAGATATAATGACTTATATCTGTTTAGAAATTCATACCTTCAAAATGTGTTTTGGAGGAGGGAGTCAGAGGGATTTTAACCTACCAAGGCCATTGTGGCCAAGGACAAACAGATATCAGCCATAGTTTAGCAATCCAGAAATAAAGATTTTTTTTATTTAAAAGGAGAATTTCCTTAATGAGAAACAATGCTTAAATCAGATTAGACCTGTGTAATGTACTTTTTGTTCAATTACAAATGTGCCCAATTAATTGTATAGTTACCACTATTATTATTCTCAATTGTTTTGGGGCCTCCCTACTAATTTCTGAGATCTTAAAAACTGGGCCTTCAAAAATTACACAGAATAAGTCTCTGATGGATAGCTTCAACACTTCACAGAGACACTATCTTAAGTGACATCCTGTTTAAAAGACAGAGTTGTGTCCTTAACATAAGTCTGAGAAGAAAAGAAATCATGCTTTGTTTGTACTCTAACCTTTTAGTCAAACACTTAAACAAAAATGTCATCAAATGCCCACGTAGAATAATAGGCTCCAAATATTTACTGAACCAATTTAAATAGTAGAGAATGGATGAAGCCAGAGATGATGCGAAAGTGCTTCCAAATGAAAAAAACAAAACCCTCTGTGAAACTGGTGCTTACTAGTAAATTTTAATCCTGATCAACTGATTCGAATTCTATTAAGGAACATTACAAGGGGAGAAATGACAGATCACTTTAGAGCAAAGTTATCAAATTCAATTCCTAATTTTTTTTTAATTTTTTTTTTTTGAAATTGAAGATTCTAATATCATCCTGATGTGTCTGAATGCTTTTCGTTGTAGTGGGTTCCAAGTTTGCTTTCTGCCTCCTGAGAACTGCTCAGCACTTCTATATCTAAGCTTTGTTCCCCATAGCCTTGCACATTATTTACGTCTCTCTTCTTTGGAAATAGCCAATAACTTGGCTTCCTCCAACCACTCTCTAAGGAGACACTGTATGCCTTTGAGCAACTAGGAAAAAAAACTTAAATGTAGACTGTGTAGAATAATTACAATAAACTCTTAATTTTCTGTGGTGGGGGAAGCAGAGATAACATCCAATTGAGGTCCACAGTCATGCCCCAAATTTCATTTCAGAAAGCAATTTCAACTTCTCATTTAAACAGACCTGTTATTTGCAGCAAAATTGGCTGGTGTGAGCTTTGCTTCTTATTTTTAGCCAGCCAGAGGGTAAAGTTAGGAACGTACAAACTAGAAGTGAGCACCCTCGAACTCAATCAGTTCTCAAGGAAATAAAAATTAACTGTTATCATTTGGCATTGTAGAAAAAGAATTCCACAGGATGTGTAAACACAACTAAAAGATTCTAAATGACATCTTTAAAGTCCTGTAGGAAGAGTCCCATTTTCTGCATCCAGCCTGTGATTATTTAGGGCTAGAATACTAAACTGTAGTTAGATGTGTATCTAGGAACTATATAAAAGAAGATATCAGGTTCACCTTCTATATTCCTATGCAACCACATTAACTGGGGATTTGGGGGCAATGGGGGAGTGGAAGGGGTGAGTGGAGGGGGCTAAATTGAATATGTGCCCTAAGGGCAGCCTCTCTAACTTTACATTTCTAATTGTTTTTAAGTGCAAACGACTGAAAAAAACAAGTTTAAGGTGGTAATTCCCAAATATAGTGTTAACATGCAAATATAAAAGCATCCAATATTTCTTCAGACCCTCCATGTTTGAAAGATCAATAAAGGTTTCAGGAAAACAGCCAACAGTATAACCACTTGTATGTGCTTGTTCTGAGAACTGAGCTGATGGCCTTGTGTGAGCTAAGCATGCTTTCTATCCCTGAGCTATGTTCCTAGACATGTTCTGATCATTCAGAAATCACTCATCCTATTAGCTGACCAACATCAATTATATAGAATGCAAACCTTACATATACACTACTTTCTTTGTTCCTACTGACTTTACAGTTTATGAGCAACTTACTCTCAATGAAGTTATTTTATATATTTTGCAGACTTGCATCTTTAGTTATACAAAATTATTATGTTGTTATAATTACAATATAATATATTGTTATACAAAAATATTAATAAATAATATTGTTTTATTATAAACAATATTATTGTTATGTAATTATAACATAATTAAAGTAAAATTGTATTAGTTAATATCATTTTTATTCTTTAAATATTCACACAAATAATTGGGAATATGTTCACATGATTATGCAGTCTGAGAAGTCCTAAGGTCTGCAATCAGTTAGCTGTAGTCTCACAAAAGCTGCTGTATAATTCCAGTCCAAGGCTGAAGCCTGAGAACCATGGGATCATGTGAGTGGAAGTCTCAGTTTGAAGGACAGAAAGTGGCTAAACACCCAAGAATAGCCAACATTTTAGCTTGAGAGGCAGGATTAGTAACTAAACAAAACAAAACCAACAACAAAAACAAAAACAAAAACTAAACTATGCCTCAGCTTGGAGTAGTCAGCAGAAGCTCCCTCTCAGAAAACAGCCTTGTTTTATTGAGACCTCCAGTTGATTTAGTAAGGCCTACACACACTAAGAAGGACAATCTATTTTATTCAATATATTGATTCAAATACTAACCTCATTCAAAAATATCCTGTGATGGCTATTCTGGGTTATCAACTTCACTATATCTCCAATTAACTAAAATTCCAAAATGGTGGGCACACCTATGAGGGAATTTTGCTTAATTTGAAGTAGGAAGATCCATTTCTAATTCGGATCTTTGAGGCAGGAAGACATGCCTTTAGAGCTGGGAAATCCCACTTCTATTCTGGGCCACATCTTCTGCTGGAAGCTTATGTAAGTACAAGGAAGAAAGAAGCTTTTGCTCTTTACCTGCTTGCCCCTCTCCCCAACCGTCCCTACCCAAGGAGTAGAAGAAGTCCTTTCCTTCACTGGCACTAGAGCCTAGTTCTTCAGGATTCCAGTGTGTCCTGAAGACCAGCTGAGACATCCAGCCTTGTGGGCTGAGCAACTTCTGGATTCTTGAACTTTCTGTTCACTGCCAGTCATTGTTGGACTAGCTGGACAGCAATTTGTAAGTCATTCTAAAAAATCCCTAATCTATAGATATCGATTTTCATTCTATAAATTGTTACTCTAGAGAACCCTGACTAATACACATCCTCATAGATTCAAGTAGAGTGTCAAAATGTCCAGCACCTCCTAGTACAGTCAAGTCAACACAGAAGGAACTATTAGTTTTAAATTTGGTATTACATTTGGTTTTAAATTTACTGCTCTTTTCATTTTCTATGAAAGTTGAATAAACAATAATACTTATAAAGTGCTCACTATTTTGCTTCTTAGATAAGATGTGTTTAATAATGTTCATAAATTAAGAATAAACAGTGCATGGGAGATACTAAGGAATGTACTGTGGGCTTAAGTTAAAATCGCCAGTCATGACCATGGAATTCTGTGGGCGTTGGCCAGCGGGTGTTCTTGTGCTCTGTAGTGAACCTTTTATATATCAATGAAAATGTGTAAGGTGGAAGTTAAGGAGAAGAGGGGCTATTTGCCTAGTGCAAATTAAACTGGAAGTTGAAAAAATCCATCTAAAAAGCAAGCATTTTATTATAAACTATAGTGCAGTGGAA
Source organism: Peromyscus melanophrys (assembly GCA_902168415.1). Lineage (NCBI taxonomy): Eukaryota > Metazoa > Chordata > Mammalia > Rodentia > Cricetidae > Peromyscus > Peromyscus melanophrys. Next base: position 13,780 of record CABHPR010129242.1, read on the forward strand.
TTAATTGGTTATTTTGGCTTCAGATAGACTAAACTAAAGTCACAAGGACAACAATGTTTCTTTAAGTAAAGGAATTTCACATAATCAGCTGTAGGAACAAATATTTATGTATGCGTACTATGTAAAGAAGTATTGACTATACAGCAAGCCATGAATACTCCCAAATGAATGCTTTTCAAATCAGGCAACTAAAAAGAAAGAAATTCACCAATTCCATGAATTTAAGGATTGCATTGGATACGTTGTATAATGTCTAATTTTCTTAAGTTTGACTATTCTATAATTTTTGAATCAATGTTTATAAAAAACCTTTTTACTTTTATGGTTTATGAATCTGGGACTATAAAGTTATATCTTCAATAATTAATTAGCCAATAAAGTGATTCAATGTGGAAACAGAAACTGCAAGCTGACAAAAATCAGAAAAGAGACTGCACGGAGATAATCAAGGCCAAGGCCCAAGAGAACACGTTTGACAAAAGGACATACTGGGGACTGAAGAGATGGCCCAGCATTTAACAACAGTGAAGGCAAGTTTAGCTCTCAGCACCCACACCAAGCAGTTCATGCCAGCCTGTCTCTCCAGCCCCGCAGGATTGGATTCTTAGGTCCTCCAAGGGCACCTGGTTTCATGTACAAATAACCACACACAGACGCACATATATACACATAATTTAAATGCAAACATTTAAAAATAAAAATAAATCTTTAAAATGCCATATTGTATTCATGTATTGAAATACCACATCATAGATAAAAATATGTAAAACTATTATACATTAGCTAAATAGAAAAAAAGTAAAATATAACTGATATTTCTTAGAGATTTTATAACGTAATTATTATATATGTGTGAGGTAAAGAGGCACATGGCTACTTAGAATTATATTTTAATGAATACACAGAGAAGTTTGCAGAAAAAGTTAATGATTTGATAAATTCCTGAAACCTGAATAGCTCCTAAGAATAAAAAGCAAACATACTCAAATTTTGGAGATTGAATTAAAAACTAGCATAATATGTCTTTTCTTCAATCTAGTTGAACTGACATTCCCCATGTTTTGAGGTACTCTGTTTTCATAAGTGTTGAAGATGGGTCAAAGATCACCAAAACTCCATTTACAATTTTGCCAAAGTTTATTTTCTAAAATAAGACATACACCGGGAGAAAAGCTCCCATAACTTTAAATGAGTGCCTGTAAGAATGGGTGACACAGGTTCCAATCACTCAGTGCGGCTAGAAGCTGACCTCAAAGGACCAGGCATGCCCTTTATTTTTGTTACACTTCCCATAAGTTGTTTTTAAACAAACTTACTACACGTTGAGACCATGAAAAGCCAGTGATCTTTTCATGCTCAGATAAAAATCTTGTCTTAGAGATGTGCAATTTAATGCAACAAAACAAGCAAGAGAGTTGGAGATTGAGACTGGGAGACAGGAATTGCAAGCTAGTGTAGGCTGACAGAACGCAGGAGGAGGGTACGAAGCAGGAGGGAGAAAAGAAACACTATAGGCTAATCCTGTACCTGACAAATGAATCACTGAATCCAGAAAGAAAACGTACAAGCATGGCGATGCTCTACAGCCAGCTTTGGTCTTGACTCTGCTTTGTGCAGATGCCTGCATGTAGAACCTGACCCTTCCTGAAAAACTGCATGTGAGGCCCCCTGTGGGATAGGAAGATGTAAGTTGGAAAAGTCACAATGCAGGATGTCTATAGCTACCAATCTTATTTTAACAATTGCCATCAGGCTTATTTTTCAAATGGATAGGAATTTAATCAGAGGTGCAGAGTATCCTTAGAGTGCACCAAATGGATTGGACAGTTCTGAAAGATGACCAGTATCACATGCGAGCTGATGCTTTCAAAAAAGACAAGAAACAAAAATCAAAACTATCTCCCAGGCAACTTTTGGTCCTTTTGAACCAAGAATAGGGTATTCTTCCATATAAGAAGATGACATAACATCAGTTAGAACTTATGAGCATATTGTTTTCACCAATTTTAAGTCACCAATGACCTGGCAACTGTTGGCAAGAGCAATCCCAATGTAAACATCACCAGTATAACATATTCCATAACAAGAAGTACACACAATACAAATAATAAAAAAATCAGAAAACAAAAAGTAATATTCTTACAGAGTCCCATTCTAAAGAATAAAGCAATTTCTCCTCCAAATGATTCTATGGTCCCAAGAGATATAAGGACATTATAGGAACACATTTAAGTAATCATAAAGCTAAATGAACCCATAATGCGCTGTTTCTGCAAAGGCAAAATGGGATAAAAGGAAAATAAGAAAAAGAAGCAAAACAATCCTGAAGACAAGAAGAAAAGAATGGTTAGGTTCTACTTCCAGTTTGCTGGTTGTTCAGGCCTTTGAAGAAGCCACCTCGTGTTTCTGAGGACTTGTTACTCCATTGATGCTAGGGGCTCTTCTTCCATCGTGAAGAACCATTTTATTGGATAAACAAGCTTGCAAAATTAATTATTTCTAAGACTATAGTTCTATAAAAGTATGTGATCTGTGTGACCAGAGTCTCTACATACTAAGGAAACAGCAGCTGAAGAGAAGATTGCAGTCACATGACCCCAGGTCAGCGTCACAGTTGAGTGCACCTCTTAGGCTTTGGTATGTTTTAAAATCCTGTGTCCTGGCTCTTACAGGGAGGGACATCACATTATAGATGTGATGTCACATCTGTTATCTCCTGAGAAGGTGGCTTTGCAGTTAATGTGGATGTCACACTAACGCTAATATTAATGCATTTTACCTGGATGTCACACTAAAGTTACTGTCAATTATCTTAATATTGAGTTAGTTTTCTTTGGACAACAGAAACTCTAAAAATGATTATGTGTTTGGTAGCACATACACTTGTCAAATACATTGAAGCATTTCTTAGCAAATAGATAAACAGTTTCTTAATTCAAAAATGAATGATCTATCTATATTGCATTCCAGGTGAGGAACACAAAGAAATCGTAGCCTTTATTCTGATACAATTTTTTTCATGCTTCAATCAACAAATCTCAGTTTAGTTAAATTTTTCTCAATTTCTTCTTCTATTTTCCATTATTCCTTTTCATTCTTCGTCATTTTCCCCTTTTATTTAAAACTTATAGATTGACAGAACAATTTAAATTTACATGGCACTCTCAGAACTCTTCTGTCTGGACCATAGCTTGATACATCTTATTGATACTGGGATTACAATGTTAAAATATATGGTAGGCATTCTTAGTTGTATTAATGTGCCTCCCCTAAGTATATTACACAATAAATATATACTTTTATATTAAAGATTTATATAGAACATTTGTTGGTGTAGGTAGATATAATTCTCTATTTTATAGAAACATAACTTGTATTTAGATGTTTTAAATAGCTAACTTTATCTTTCATATTTTCTGACTTTTCAATTAAAATTTTTTAATGAAAGCATTAATTAATTAGTAGTATATTTAAGAAAGATAAGTGGTTAGTTAAGTGGAGTTTGATACTTTCTTTTCTTAACAAAATGGTCATTATCACCCATTCACTAGGTGTAAGGCATTACTGGAAGGCTTAGTGTTTAGTGTTAATGTTTACAACCTCACAGGAAAATTTCCCCTAGGAATTATGGATTTCATGGAGATTTTCCTATCAGAAAAATTGATATGCTGACTTACAATATCTAGTTTGTTTTGTACTTAATTGAAGGAGAATTATGACACCCAGAGATTTTAAATGGATTACCTCAAGTTAGCATAAGTCACCCTTCCAGTGAAGATGATGTAAGAAAGCCTGAGGATTCCTGATCATAAGGAGGGCTTTTTACTAGATCACTGAATAAAGAGAAAGGGACAGCTGAAGACCACTTGGTGGAAAACTATTTCTTATCCAAATCCAATGGGTTTTTCATGGACCTTCTCTTTATGTTTTTTAACATCACACGTTTCAATTGTTTACTACTCAGTGCTCTTACAATGCCTTCTGGTTCTTAGAATATTAGAAGCCTCAATGTTTTCTTGTGCATGAAAAGGCCTCTCATTTCATTGGCTACCCATGGTCTAATCTCCACTCTGATATTTCCTTTTATGCCAAGAAATTTTACTATTTGTATAATTCATATGTAGAAGGAGTATGTAGAATGACAAGCTTGTCTCAGGAGTATTTTGGTTTATTCCTGTTGTCATAGACTTATTAATAAAGCCGTTCCTTATGTATTAATTGGATAATAAATTATACGTCCTTCAATTCATGTAACATATATTTGCATATGTGACTCATACAACCATGTAAATACTGAGGAAAGAGCTATGATTATACTTATTAGACTCATCTTTTAAGATTTGGAAGCCACATCCTTTTCATCAAATTCCCAGCATCTTGTCCAATACCAAAGAACCTGGTACTCACTGTGCTTTTAGTAACTATCTGTTAGATAAATGAATCAGTAATTCAGACTTTAAAAGGTTATAGCAAAACGCTAATGATGTTTTGTACATAAAAGAAATTCAGATCTTAAATGAGCAAGGTTCTAAACTAATAGTGACATAAGACACTGTGTACAGAATCAGTGCTAAAGAGAGATCCTTTTGACATGAAGTGTTCCTAATTACAAAGCCATTCTGAGTAAGTGAAGGACAAGCAATTTCCAAAGAGAAAATGCTGCTCTTCAGTTTATACTTCTAAAAACCAGACAGGAGAAAGCACATGCAGCGCTTTGAAGCTATGTAATGGGATCATTAAAATCACGGAAGCAGTGCTGGTGAAGCAAACCAGCATCACACATAAAACTGTCACTATAACCAACTATCAGGAAGCTGAGTCCTGGAGCCAGGCTAATGTGGCTCCGTCCCTGTGCATGCTGCTGAGCCTAGAAGCATTCATTTGAGCAAGTAACTCATAAGAGTTGACAAAGCCAAGTTAGTGTAGCAACCATTGAGAAAAATCAGTAAACTGGCAATTCCACGTTAAAGAAATCAAATCATAAGCAAAAAGCAAGGATAAGATTTTCATCTACCTTCACAGTTCACACAAACAGTTGTAAAGTAAGTATGACAGTGAGTATTTGATTGCTGTTTCTCCTTATAAGCTATCACAGACCACTCTCCTCTTAATGGCTGGGTCAGACTGCCTGAAAGTAATGAAGTGGTTACCACTCCCCAGGGCTTTTCAACTGAGAGCAATAGGCCAGGAGCCATTAATGTGGGTAAATGCTTATGTATGTAATCTTCTGTGATATTAATTGAGTGTATATAGCATTACAGAAATGAGCTACAGTAAGTTACCATTATATTCTTCCCCATTAATTAAATGCTAGGGTTCCTCAGGGAAGTATACAAGAAGTGTGGCCACTCTCAAGAGCAAAATAGGCTTTCCTGGCCTGAGGCTTGTAAAGGTGGGAGACAAGAAGCAAAAGGAAAAAAGCAGTTAGAGGTTGAGGGATCTGAGGGTGGAGGATGCTGGTTGGCCCTTCAAAGTTTGTGAATTGGAGTGGAAAAGGTCATCTAACATTATTGTCTTATCTACTTTCTGCTCCTAGACAGGGTTATATTTACAACATGTTCAATATGAAGAGTGATCCCATTCACAATACCCTCTGAAGGATATTTAAATGCTCTCATTTGTAACCTATGCCTGGATTTTGAAAACGCTAATAATCAAAGTATTCTTTGCAGAGCTGACCTAAATCCCTCTTAACACAGTAGGGATTCATTTCTTCTGTGCTCCACAGAGGAGCAAGCCTTCCACCTCCCTGCATAAGTATCTCAGACTTGCTTAATAAATCTAAAGTCTGAAGAAGGCTTGAGAAAACTAAGATAAGCCCCTAAGCTCTATGGACCTCCATTCAGGTCAGTCTTTGAAGCATGTTCTAAAAGTATCTCTCCAGTCTCCAGAACCTCTACTGATAAGCTATGGCAGAGGGTTTGGGACTTTGTGGGACCATCTCATTGGAGGTTCCATTAGCACTGGGAGAGGAACTTCTTTGTTGATGGTATTGTAGGACAAATAGAATTTCTGCCCCTCTCCCAAACTGCCTTCATTAGTGTTAATAGCACTTACTCCCAAGCCCAACTGACAGTAACCTGAAATGTACTCTCCATTTGCACATTTCCAAGTACCCCAGAGTGAGGTGAAACTGCTTTTGTCTGACACCAACCCCCCCAGAATTACACTGATGAAACTGGAATCAAAGAGTTTATAGATGCCTGGAGGAGGTGGGACTAGGTCAGCATTGTTACCTTTCCAGGACGTTTGAGCTTCTCCTTTATAGTCTAGGTCTGAGACAGTTGTAAAGAAAATGTAGTAATATCACTGCGACTTGCTTATTATTTCCCAACAGATTTTGTGTTTGTGTTTTTTTCAGGACTTACATTACATAACTTTATTAAGTTTAGACTCAGTAAACTCATTTTAAATATGAAGAAAACAAGGGTCAAAGAGATCAGTCAAGCTCTTCAAAGTCACCCAGATGAGAACTGGTGGAGACAAATCAAAAACTCCTTCCTCCAAAGCAATTGCTGTTTTCAAATTATCCATCTGGAATGTATGTTTTCATCTAATTATAGGTGGGTTGGTTTTTTTTTTTTTTTTTTTTTTTTGGTAACCCTAGAACAAGAAGGTGGGCTGCTTAAAGATAACAGCAAATATGACATGTGTTATTAGAAACATGAGGAAAATCACCCAGAGCCCCAGATATTTAATAGAGAGAGGGGAGAATATAGAGAATACAGCCAAGAAAAGAGCCGTAAGAACAGTAGAGATTGAGCTAAGTGTGAGCCTATAATCCCACCCCTTAGGAGCCAGAAACATGAGCATGAAGCCAGCCTCGCCTCCATAGTAAGACCTGGTCTTTAAAAAAAAAAAGAAAGAAAAAAAAGGAGGAGGAGGAGGGAGAGAAGGTGGAGGAGGAGGAGGAGGAGGAGAAGGGAGGGGGAGGAGGAGAAGGTATAAAGTGAAGCTAACAAAAGCATTTTCCTAAATGCATTTCTTGCAAAAACTCGAGGCTTTGAGAAATATTGACATCTTCTTTGAAGAGGTAAAATGTTTAAAGCCTCAGGCTGTAGGGCAAAGATATGATCATGGTATTTCCCCTGCTAAGCAAGAATGTAATGATCAATTAAATGTTTTCAAAAATCCTGTAATCACTATTATTTCTTTAATTTGACTTAAGAGATTACATCTGATTCATAATGCAAAATTAATGTTAGTTCTAATACGTAGGTATGGTAAAAAAAGGGTTTAGACCCTATTTTTCTGTACCCAAGGAAATAAAATTTTAGAGCTAACCTATAGAAAATAAAACAACAACAACAACAAGAAAAACTGTCCATGTTTGAGGCATATCAACATAAAGTGTTTGAATTCTCTCTCGGGACAAACTTGGGCTTTTACCTTTTCTTTATGGATAAACCATTACAAATGGATTTTATTCCTTTATATGTATTAAAACCAAAGAAATAAGATAAAAGTCAGTGTAGGTTTTCTCCACCTAGAATTTAGTTTTATTATGTGGCTAAGGCTCAACTATTTCTAACACTGTGGTGCTATTTATGTATAACAAATAACACAGAAGTTAAATCCAGGAGTGAGTAAGCAGAAGGAAATGTGGAGAGTCCATATTGAGCAAGTTGGCTGGATAAGAACTCACAAACAAAGCAACAGTGATGAAGCTGGCTGTGCAGGACGGAGACTGTGGGTCGAGCACTCCGACGGCGAAGAGGGCCAGGGCACCTCTGTGACAGAGCAGCTGCCGCTCGGGATAGAGTCTTTGAGAACGTCCCACCAGGAAGCTGTTATGATGGTGCTCCAGTGGGACATTGGTAGAGAAGGAGCTAAGCGAATCAGAGCAAGGGGCAAAGAATTCCATAAGAACAGGTTCTCAGGGTCAGGAAAGATAGGTGAGAGCTTTTAGGAAAACCTGCCAAGAGTAAACAAGGAAGGGGCTGGAAAAATTCACTGGACTTTCAAGTGACGGGGTCACTGATAAGCTTTTAATAACGGCTTCTGGGAAGGCAGTCGAGTTAGCAAAGGGATGCAAAGGTGGACTCTTCCGTCCACTTGCGTTTCCTGATACCGTTATTACTAACTTCCTGAAATCTATAAGCATGGAGTGTTCTACAAATGAAGTGCTTTTATTACCCTGGCCACCTCAGTTATTCTCAGCCCCTTGATAATTAGGAATAACTATCTTGTCCCTAATCATGAGACATTCATCCTATTGGCTTGTGTCTATTATTCTTAAAACTATGTCCTGCCTGGACGTTACTGAATATTAATATTTTATTCCCCTTAACAGAAAATATTATATTGTGATTTTAAAACTAATACAACAGCTTATAAAACATCAGCTACTGCATAGCTCTTGTCCTGGAGAATGATATAAAACTTTTATAATCTTTAAGAGCAAAACATACTGGCAATTTTAAATGCTTAATAATAGGTATTCCCTAATTCTTCAGTGGAAGTGGAAGGGGAAGAGTTCAGAGCTCAAGAGTCCTCTGGTCAAAGAAAGAGTTTGCATTTAATATTCTTCATACCAGGGACCAGAGGTTCTACCTGGGCTAAACTTTATGCAGCATTTATATAATGGGAATCTATGATTATATACTTGAAATACTAAGTATTGATCCAAGATTAAATATATAAACATGAACGTGTACTTCTTATTCAACGTATCATAGCATCCTATGAATGGAACTTGGAGCTGGAGAGATGACTTAGTGGTTTAGAGTACTTTTACTTTTGCAAAGAACCTGGGTTTGATTCCCAGCACCCACATGTTAACTCACAGCCATCCTTAACTCCAGTTCCAAGGGATCCAGGCCCTCTTACTCCCATGATGGGTATCAGAAAGACATATAGTGTATATACATATATGTAGGAAAAACAATCATGCACATAAAATAAAATAAATAAATCTTAAAATTTAAAAATACAGTGTGCATTCATCATTCTAATGCCTCTAGAAAAGCATTAGGCAGAGAATAACCAGGGGCTTTCAGATTGCATTATGGTGCCTCGGCCTACATTCATTTAGAATGGGTAAGCTTCTAATATAAAATAACAATTCACTTGGGTTCAAGCAATTGTCTTAGAGGATTGGGTGAAAGTGGGTCTCCAGGTCCCCACACAGAGCTCTTTTGGAATCACTGGATTTTCTGTTTTCCATTTAGATGCCAAAAAAACTTTGCTCTACTCAAAAAACAGAATGAATACATTGTTTGTTAAAAACAAAATTCAAAACACTTTAAGATTTGGGGTTCATCTTTACTTCTTTATTTAAAATAAAAAGGAGGTGTATGAACAAGATTTAGCTTTCTAGTTGCTTCCAGGAAAAAAAAGAAATTGTTAAAACTTTGAAAATGTAGTTGTGTTCTGTCCTGCATCATCAATATTTTGCATCTGTGTTTTCCACATGTGCAGTATGGAAGCCCTCTACTTTGGCCAGATAATGAAATTTCAGAGTGATAGCAAATTATACACAGGAAAGCAAGTAGATAAACAAAATCATTGCTACAATATTATATGTTCCATACACAGGAGAAGCTATTATGTTGACATGTTATACACTGTCTTAACATGGTTGTTCACACTGGATATAGCAGAATTGATTTAATACCTAAAGCATTATATCTATGGGTAGGATGGCCCACCTGAGGCCCAAATGTTTCTGAAGAGGACTTTTGGGTTTGTTTGTTTGTTTGTTTGTTTGTTTGTATTGGCTCCACGTGACACCTGTTTTAACTATGTCCTTCTGGCTGCTTTTCTTATCTAACTGGTTTGAGCAAAAAAAAATTTTTTTTAATTCGCTACTCCTGGAATCTAAGGCTGTCTGTCATTCTAAGATCTGTCCTTTTTGCTAATGAGAGTAATTAGTTTTTGTCCCAGTGTATTTGGGATCATTCTCACAAGTCCCTGAGGTTTCTTTCTTTCCTTCAGGCTGAACATGTTAGATTCACCTTCTCTCACAAACCTTGTTTTCTAAACATTTTCTCACATTCCTTCCTCAGTTGTCCCTTCAATTTGTCATTGTCCTTTTATAAAGCTTGGTGAGTGAAATAAATCCTCTGGAGAGCATTTTAGCAGCAGCAAAAAGAAGCAGGGGAACAGACGTTTTTGAGCCATTCTAGTATTTTTGTATCAGCCACGATGACATATACATAGTTCCTTTTGAATGAAAAGCCACTATCCACCTAGCTCAGCAAGCAGTATGCGATCAACAAAAAGTTGTTGCTCCTGATGGTATGGCTGGAGAGGAGGATACCTCCAGAATAACCTAGATCTCCCGATTCTTCTTCCTCCCTCAGCCTCCCAAATGCTGGGATAGAGGTGTGCACCACTACACCTCACCAAAGGTTCATCTTTCTATATTATTCTAACTGGTAGATGAGAGGGAAACATGATTATCATTGTTCTTCTGATTCATTAAATTGTATGCAAAGGCTGCTCTACCACGCAGCTGTAGTGCTCACATTCATAGTATTTTGAAGAATAAGAAGTTGCTGGACGTCTGCTATTTCTTTCTTTTCCCCCACTCCTGTCAATAGCATAACTTACTTAAGGTTATTCTTTGGTTATTTCTCCTGCTTATTAAATAAGTAATTTTCTTATCTTCTTTCGAATTTATCCAAAGAATGTTATGACACATTAAAACGGAAATGTGATTTTCAAATTAAAAAGTAAAAAATGAATCTACTAAGACCAAAACAAACAAAATAAAGAAATCCAAAACCAAAGTTAGATTCTTATCTCATTTTTCTTCTCTTTTTATTTTGTTTTATTAAACAAAACAAAAGATCCACTGTTTGCCAGACTTCGCTTCTGTTCAGTTGGTGGCTGACTAATAGGCATTTGCTCCTGTGATCTTTTTCTCTGAGGAATCCAAATGATTCCTGATGCGTCCTCATTCACACAGGTGCAAACATTTCACTTTATACCTCCTACTATGATGACCTTCCAATCAGCCCTGCACCTTTAAGATTAGCAAAGGATCCACCTGTGCAGTTTATGTGCCTGTACAGTCTCACAATGCTGTTGTTTCATGTGTTGTCATCAAAGGCTGTTCCCCATCCAAAATTAGAGCTCTCAGCTTCTCAGAAAAAAAAAAGATAGATGAAGAATCATAAATGGGATCGTATCTGATGGTTGAATGGATCTATGTCTCTTTATCCATAATAATATGATCTGATCTGAGAATACAATCTTCAAAATACTCTTATACTAGGGCATACTTCTGAAGAGAAAATTTAAATATCTTCAAATTATAACCTATGTAGGACCATAATAAAAGTGGAAATTTAGTTTAATTTTGTGTGACTCCAGAAGGTAGAACACACTGGAAGCCAGCATGTTCTCCCTTAGGGGAATGTGATGGTTATAGGTGGAGTGACTGCTTTCATTACCAAACTTGGTAAGTTCTCTGTCGGTGCTGCAACTCAAGCAGGAGCTCAGAGAGAGTCATTATTGGAAAGTGTTTATGACACTTAGAGATGGTATTATGCAGACATGAAGATAAAGCAGCAGCTTCCACTGTTGTTACCAGAATACTTTAAATATACTGGTTCCTTACTTACACAATAGAGCAGTGGTTCTCAACCTGTGGGTCATGACCCCTTGGCAAAACTCTATCTCTAAAAATATTTACATTAGGAATCATAACAATAGCCAAATTACGGTTATGAAGTAGCAACAAAAATAATTTGATGGTTGAGGGTTATCATCAAAATATGAAGAACTGTATTAAAGATTTGCACCATTAGGAAGGTTAGAACCACTACCCTAGAGGATTTGGTATTTAGCATACACACCAGGAGAATCCCCAGACATAGCTAACTTTTCTTCTGAGGTGTCCTAACCCAAAGCTTCTGTTGTTTCTGACTTTACTTTAGAAGAGGATGATTCACATATACCATGTGACTCACGTCAACTTTGATTCTTGGTTTGCTCGTGGTGTCATGAGATAGGTTCTCCTTCTGTAGTGCAGCCTGGCCTGGAAGGCTCACTACATAGCCCAAGGTGACCTTGTATGAATGGAGATCTCCCTTCCTCAGTCTCCCAAGTGCTAGGATTACAGCTGTGAGCCACCACTCTGGACAACTTTGAATTTGGTCATGCCAACAGTTAGTATTTCAAAGCTTCCCTGTTAAGTAAGCAACTGTAGGCACACAGAGAAATATTTGAGTTTAAAATGTTAGAAGATATATAACTTCCTCATGAAAATGTTAACTCCTGAGAATTAGTAATATTAAGCATGATTTTTTAGGTGTTTTGGGGCGGTTGTTTTGTTTTGGTTTGGTTTGCTTTTTTGAGATAGGTCTTATCCTGGCTCTAGTTGTCCTGGAGCTCACTCTGTAGACCAGGCTGGCCAGGAACTCTCAGAGATCTACCACCTTTGCCTCCTCAGTACTGGGATTAAAGGTGTGAGCCACCACTGTCCTGCTGTAGGCATAATTTTTTTAAAAATATGTGGAACAGAGTAAATTGTGAACTTGGTGGAACAGCACCACATGTATAGAATTTCCCAGAATCGTGTGCAGTGTGAGGCACAGAATTGTTTTCCTGTAAGCACATGCCAAGTTCACTGATAAACAACTTAATTTAAAAAAAAAGGCTGCTATCATATCCTGTGTTTTTCTGGACCTGCAGGTCAAAACCCCTTTGTGATCACATATCGGATATTTACATTACAATTCTTAACAGTAGCAAATTTACAGTTAAGAAGTAGCAATGAAAAATGATTGGAGGTCCTCACTGTATTAAAGGATTGATTAGGAAGGCTGAGAACCACTGCTCTAGATAGATGTTAAAGGAACTATGAATATTAAGGTGCAAAATGAACTAAAAGTTATATATCGAAATAAATGTGGAATTGACAAAATAATATAATCAATCCATCTAGCACATTAAAACTACATAGTTTTGGAAAATTTCTTATTTATTCAACTTTTTTGGGTGATTTATATGGATAGTCATTTAATGAAAGCTTTAAAGGAGCTATAAATATTATCCAGGATGTAAGAAGACATCATTTATTTTTAACCTTCAGCCAGAAGGTCAAAGTGTCATTTAAAAAGCTATTACCAATTTCAGACAAAGGCTGGGTTCATGATAAAACAGGAAAGGACCAATAAATTATTTTCTTCCTGCCAAAAATGGATTCAAATTTTTAAATAATTTATTTCAACATGCTTAAATCTGGAAGGTTTAACAACTGCCTTCCTTTTTATGAAGACAGAAAAGGAGGTTCAGGATAAAATGTCTAAAACATTACAAGACCTTTGAAAGAAAAAAGAACATTAGAAGAAGGGCCCATAAACTCTTGACCTCTCATCTCAACTGAAAGGATAATTTCAACTCAGTTTATCCTTGTGGTTCACAGAAGTGTAAGGATGTACAACAAAAACCATGAACACTTTTATCGTGAGAAGCAGAAAGGAACACGGGGAACGGGCTTGGGCTCCTTCGAAGTGAGGGGGAGGCTTTGTTTCGTATCTCTACCACACCTAGCTCTAAGAAAAAGGGTGCGTTGAAGCCAATGCTCATGTAACTTGTATAGGATCTGCTTACAAACTTCAGATCTCGAAAATGCAGCTGACAGACATGTATGTCTCAAAGACAGATGAAGTATGGAAGAAATAATCATGTTCCTGTATTGAGAGAGCTTCCCGTTCCGACAGTGTATTTAGACTATATCTGCTGGCTGGGCGGTGGTGGCGCACGCCTTTAATCCCAGCACTGGGGAGGCAGAGTCAGGCGGATCTTTGTGAGTTTGAGGCCAGCCTGATCTACAGAGCAAGATCCAGGAAAGGCACAAAGCTACACAGAGAAACCCTGTCTCGTAAAACCAATATATATATATTGATATTATATATATATATTACAAATATATATATATATATTACAATATATATATTTATAATTTATGAAAACAGTCTAGGAATTTTCTGGTGATCTCTTTAAATGTAAGTAGAGATATCAAAATTTCTTTCGGCTATCAGCCAAAGTTTTCTGTCTAGAAATGTTTTAGGGGTAGACTGGTGTTTTTGGCTCTGGGTTCTTACAAGCATAACCTTCCTTCATAGATTAGGGTTAGACATTGAATACAGCATTGAACTGTATGAATGTTTAAAGCAATTTATTCAGTACATTTTAGTATGTTGTTTTATTTACTGTTTCCATTGTTAGTATGTGTGGTGCATATGCATG
>CABHPR010129243.1:0-27180 GCA_902168415.1 Peromyscus melanophrys
TTTTTTTTGCCATGTGCAGCTTGTCCTTGTGATTGTATACTTTATTCAGGAGATGCTTCTTAACTCTCAGGATATTAACTGTCTGATGCTCTGACTAAAGTTGGCTACTGTGTGAGACTTTAGTCCGTTTCACTTTTAGGCCCAGTCTCCCAGGTTCACACCTCCAACTAGATTTGTGAACAGTAAGGAGTTAGATTGTTTTCAAAGCAATACAAAAATTGATTGACTGAAAAGTCAGTTCATGCTTATCCTCACAGCTGGGCACGAATCTGAGTGGTAGAGCACGTGCTTAGCACACATGAAGCCGTGAGCTCAATTCCCAGCACCATAAAGAAAGAATACTTGTTCTCAAAGCCAAAACAAGTCTTTTGATTGTTCAATCTCTTCAAACTCTTCCCTTGGCTATGAACTTTTTTTTTTGTTTTTGTTTTTTGGGTTTTTTTTTAGGATAAAGTACTGTCCCCATTCACTTCTTCAGACTCATAGGCATGGCTTCCCTATATAGCCATGAGGGCTGACAAACGTCTGCTGTGAATTGGGGCATTCTGTATTTCCTCTAACTGCCCCCAAAATAAAGAAATACAAAATACATACTACAAGGCTAGTGAGATAGCTTGGTTGGTAAAGGCACCTGCCACTAAGCCTGCTGATCTGACTTTGCTCCCCTGGGCCCGCATGGTAGAAAGAGATCTGAGTCCTGCAGAGGCCGCCCTCTGAACACCAAACATGCACTGTGGCACACATCCACTAAATAATAATTGTAATAAAATCATTTAAAATATCTTACAGTATAAGTTGCTCACATACCACCTAGTCAAAAAGAGAAGTTTAAAAATGGGCCTGGTGTCTAGGCATGTTGGCACACACCTTTAATCCCAACACTTTGGAAGCAGAGGCCCAAGGATCTCTGTGGGTTCAAGGATAGCCTGGTCTACATAGTGAGTTCCAAGCCATCCAGAACTACACAGTGAGAGCCAGTTTCAAAAATTAAAAATAAAAAAGGGGTTTGTCAGCTTTTTTTCCCCTTAGGTTCACAATTTTATATTTCTATATTCCTGGATCCTTCACTCCTAAACCCAAAAGCCTGTTAGTTTAGTGAAGGAGATGTTGACATCTGAGATGTCTAAGTCGCTAAAGATAAGATAAATGTAATTACAATGTTATAACATGCCACAAAAGCAAAGGGAACTTTTAAATGTGATTGAGATCATTCAGGCAGACATCTTGAAGAAAGTACTGTTTGTCTCTAGTTAGTAAATTGTTGGAACATGATCCAGGAATAGAATCGTGTGAGGAGAATTCTGAACACTTGTGAGAAAACTCCAAGAAAACAAGCTGTGACCTCAGCTTCTGGAGAGATTCTCAGTGGTTAAGAGCACTTTCTGTTCCTCCATGGACCCAAGTTCAATTCCCAGCACCATGTCAAGGGGGTCACAAGCACCTACAATTCTAGCTCTAGGGGAATCCAATGCCTCTGACCTCTGAAGGCACCTGCAAAGACACACACACACACACACACACACACACACACACACACGTTTTAAAATAAAATATTTTAGTCTACAGAGCGAGTTCCAGGACAGCCAGGGCTGCACAGAGAAAAAGTATTTTTAAAACAGGCCTGGTAGTCCAGAACTATAACAAGCTACTAGGCTGAGGCAGGAGGATTGAAAGCTCCAAGCCTTCCTGCTTAGGTGACAGAGTGGGTTCAAAGGTGACATTGGCAACATAGTAAGACTGGATCTCAGAACATAGATACAGATTAAACAAGCCAGGCATAGTGGTGTTTGCCTGCAATCCCAGAGATCAGGAAGCTAAGGAGGCAGGGGAATTACCACAAGTTTGAGGCCAGCCCTGTCGCAAAATGCAACAAGTTATTTTAAAAACTTAAAAGGGGGATGTCCAAATAGCTCAGTAGGTAAAGTCACTTGCCACCAATCTGATGATCTGAATTCAATCCCCCAAACTCATGTTGGAGGGAGAGAACCAGCCCCCACAAGCTGTCCTGTGACTACACATGTGCACTGTAGCACACCCATCCCCCTGGCCCACACTAATAAATTTTTAAAGGGTTGACGATAAAGCCTGATGGCAGAATGCTTGTCTAGAACGCTCAAAGCCCTCGGAACAATTCTGAGCGCCATAGAAAGAAAGAGGAGGAAGCAAGACAAGGAGGGCGTCTTCTTCTTCTTCTTCTTCTTCTTCTTTAAAGATTTATGTATTGATTATGTATACAGCGTTCTGTCTGCATGTATGCCTGCAGGCCAGGAAAGGGTGCCAGATCTCATTGCGGATGACTGTGAGCCACCATGTGGGTGCTGGGAATTGAACTCAGGACCTCTGGAAGAACAGCTAATGCTCTGAACCGCTGAGCCATCTCTCCAGCCCCAAAGGAGGGTGTAGCAGGAATCTTAAAAAGTTCTTATTAATAAAATCAAACCTGAGGCCAGTTATTGGGGTGAAATGCTGGAAGATCAGAGAGACAGAACAAGCCACAGCTTCCTCACCTGGCCAACTTCTCAGCTGGTCTTGTTTCCTCAGACTGGAAGCCTCTGTGTCCTCATATCCGAATGGCTCTCAGCTGAACTGCTGCTAGAAGCCTGAAGCTTAACCAGCCAAATGCTTCTAGTTTCTGGTCCTCACGCCTTATGTACCTTTCTGCTTCTACCATCACTCCCTGGGATTAAAGGCTCACTTTCTGGGATCAAAGGTGTGAGTCACCATGCTTGGCTGTATCCTTGAACACATGGATTTCTACCTCTGGAGTGCTAGAATTAAAAGTGTGTGTGCCACCATTTTCTAGCCTTTGTATCTAGTGGCTGTTCTGTCTCTGACCCCAGATAAGTTTATTAGGGTGCACAATATTTTGGGGAACATAATACCACCACAGGAGGGCATCTTATTTAGGGTTTTATTGCTCTGAAGAGACACCATGATAACAGCAACTCCTATAAAGGAAAATATTGCTGGGCAGTGATGGCGCATGCCTTTAATCCCAGCACTCAGGAGGCAGAGGCAGGTGGATCTTTGTGAGTTCAAGGCCAGCCTGGTCTACAGAGCGAGATCCAGGAAAGGCACAAAACTACACAGAGAAACCCTGTCCCCAAAAACCAAAAAAAAAAAAAAAAAGAAAAGAAAAGAAAAAAAAAGGAAAACATTTAATTGGGGCTGGCTTACAATTCAGAGGTTTAGTCCATTATCGTCATGGCAGGAAGCATGGCGGCATTCATGGTGCTGGAGAGGCGGCTGAGAGTTCTACATTTGGATCCACAGGCAGCAGAAAGTGACTGTGACACACTGGCCAGGCTTGAGCTTCTGAGACTTCAAAGCCCACCATCTAGTGACACACCTCCTCCAACAAAGTCACACCTCCTCCAACAAGGCCACATCTCCTCCAACAAGGCCACACCTACTCTAACAAGGCCACACCTCCTCCAACAAGGCCACACCTCCTAATAGTGCCACTCCTCACTCCTTATGGGGCCTATGGGGCCATTTTTATTCAAGCCATATTCCACTCCCTGGCCCCCATAGGCTTGTAGCCATACCATAATGCAAAACGCATTTAGTCCAACTTTAAAAAGTCTTCCTGTGTCCCGCCCATCCTGCAGCAGCTCAGACCCAAATAAACACACAGAGGCTTATATTAATTACAAACTCTATGGCCATGGCCTATGGCTCAGTCTTCTTGCTAGCTAGCTCTTATAACTAAACTCAGCCCATTTCTATTAATCTATATGTCACCATGTGTTCCATGGCTTTACCTGTGTGCCATTACATGTTGCTCCCTGGACAGTGGGATGGTATCTCCCCTGCCTCTCTTTTCTCCTTTCACTATCTCCCTTGGATTTTCCCACCTGGCTCCATCCTGCCTGCCATAGGCCAAATGGCTTTAGTTATCAACCAATCAGAGCAACACATATTCACAGCATACAGAAAGACATCCCACAGCACCCCATAGTCTATAACAGTCTCAAACTTGTTTAAAAGTCTAAAGTTCAAAGTCTCTTCTGTGACTTATGCAATCTCTTAACTGTAATTCCCTTTAAAATCAAAATGAAAAAGCATATTACATACTTCCAACATACAATGGCACAGGATATACATTGCCATTCCAAAAGGGAGGAAAGGGAACATAGTGAGGAAATACTGGACCAAAGCAAGACCGAAAACCAGCTGGGCAAACTCCAAACTCTGCATTTCCATGTCTGATGTCAAAGTGCTCTTCAGATCTCCGACTCCATTCAGCTTTGTTGACTGCAACACGCTTCTTTCTCTTGGGCTGGTTCCACTTGCTATTAGCAGCTTTCCTCAGGAGGTATCCCATGACCCTGGCATCTCTGACATTTTGTGTTCTCCAAGGCAATCCAGGCTTCACTTTCACAGCTTCACACAACGGCCTCCATGCAGAGACACCCCTGACATATACCTGGATTCAGTGGCTTTCTTTATTCTCAAGGGAGATTCCACAGCCCCTTTCTTCTGTCCTTGAATCTAAATTCAGAACCATGTGGCCAAAGCTGCCAAGTTATACTGCTTACTGGGGCTGGAACATGGCCCCCTCATTCAAATACATTTTCAGAAGCTTTCTGTTTTTGATGGTTTCCTTCACTGCCTAAGCTTGGCTAGCATGAAACTGGATCTTTAGACCTGCTTAGAACTTAGAGATCTGCTTGCCTCTGCCTCCCAAGTGCTAGGATTAAAGGCGTGCACCATCACACCCAGCTCTAAGCTTTTCTTTAATTCCTTTTCATGAGTTGGAAACTTAGCCTGGTGGAATCTTGCCCTAAGGTCACCACTCCCTTTATTCCATCTAACATCAGGCTTCTATTTGTTTATCTCCTTGAACACAGGATTTAGCTCCATCTCACTTTCTGGAAATCCGGAGCAGAAGGGAAAATGGAAGTTGAAGCATAGTCATCATATACATCTGTATTTCAAATTAGGATCCATTCTGTTGCAAGTCATAGAAAATGAATTCAAACTGGGTTAATCAATGAAAGAATCTTTTGGCAAATGTAATTGAAAGGCAAACACTGACATGAACTCCAGAACAGTTCAATCAGGGCGTTTCTAGTGCTCCTCGGTTGTGCATCTCTGACCTCCTATATAAATATTGACTATACCCTTGGACGGCCTTCCCAGTGGACACAAACTACCTGCTAACATAATAGAGATCCACATACATTCTTGTTTGCATGCCAGGGGATAAATCAGTATTTCTCAAAAACCAGTTGATAAAAGTCCCAAGCTTGGGGCTGGAGAAATGGCTCAGACGTTAAGAGTGAAGGTTGCTCTTGCAGAGAACTGGAATTCAGTTACCAGCATTCATATCAGGTGGCTCACAACCATCTGCATGCAACTCCAGTTCCAGGTAATCCTCTTCTGGCCTCCAGCATCCACACCCACCTGCAAACACACACACACACACACACACACACACACACACACAAGGGTGTCTAGCACCCAAGAAGTCCAAAAAGGGTGTTGGATCGCCCTAGATCTGAAGTTACAGACAGCTGTGAGCTGCCGGGTGGGTCCTGAGAACTGAACCTTGGTCCTCAGAAAGAGGATCTCATGCTCTTAACTACAGAGCTATCTCTCCAACCACCAGTTTGTGTGTTTAAAAAAAAAAATTAGTAGTAGTAGTGGCACACACATGAAGGTCAGCAACAACTTATGAGGAGTCCATCCTCTCCTTCCCCCATGTGGGTCCCGGGATCAAACCCAGGCTGTCAGGTTCCAAGGCAGGTAGGTGTCTTTACTTGCCAAGCTATATGACCATCTCTTTGATTTGTGTGTTTTTTTTCTTTTCTTTTTTAATACTACACAAAATGCAGGTGTGTGGATTCCTTGGCTTTTTACTTGCAGTGCCTGATGCAACAAAATACAAAATACTAGTTAAGTGAGCACTGGTTCACATCTGTAAGACAGCACCTAGGGACTAGGTTCCACTTGGGGCATTTAACTGCCCTCCAAGCAATTAGTATTAGCCGTTTTGTTTTTTGTTTTTTTTTTTAATTAGTCTTTTTTAAGAGAGGGTTGCAAGATGTAGCCCTGACCAGCCTGGAATTCACTCCGTAGATCAGCTGGTCTCAAACTCACAGAGATCTGCCTGCTCCTTCATTGGAGTGCTGGGATTAAAGGCCTGCCTCATATGCCTGCCAGCTTTACCTCTTAATATGCCATCAAGGCAACTTTTTTAATACTAGAAAAAAGTCTAAATAAAAGCTATTATTTGTACACTTTTATACAAAATATAATTCTCCAAGTAGAAATAAAAATTAAACTTTGAGCCGGGTGTAGTGGCATGTGCCTTTAATCCCAGCACTCGGGAGGCAGAACCAGGCGGATCTTTGTGAGTTCAAGGCCAGCCTGGGCTACCAAATGAGTTCCAGGAAAGGCGCAAAGTTACACAGAGAAACCCTGTCTCGAAAAACCTAAATAAATAAATAAATAAATAAATAAATAAATAAATAAATAAATAAATAAGCTTTGTCTATTTACTACTGAATACACATACGAGTTCAGTCTTTGTTATACTGAGAAATAGTGCTTTCATGCTGGGAAAATACCACTTAGAAAACCAGCAGGACTGGGACAGTCACTGTCGTTGTACCCACTGGTGAGCCCACGGGGCTCCAGTGGACAGTTCCAAACCCGTAGTCACACAGATGGCCCTGGTTAAGCTCGGCGCCACAAAACAGAACAGAAAGAATATGAGAAAGGGGTTTGTTGGGAGGAGTGGGGAGTTGACAGAGGTAGGAGGGAGGTGGGGGTAAGAGTAACCAGATTCATTATGTAAATGTATGAGACTGTCAAAGAACACATTTAATAAAAGTTTTGCTGTTGTGTTTTTAAGGGCAGAGCATAAACTGGGCAGTGGTGGCGCACATCTTTAATCCCAGCACTTGGGAGGCAGAGGCAGGAGGATCTCTGAGTTTCTTTCAAGGCCAGCCTGGTCTACAGAGCAAGTTCCAGAACAGCCAAGGCTACATAGAGAAATCTCATCTTGAAAAACCAAACGGAAAAAGGGAGGGAGGGTGTCAGGGCATGGAGGTACACGCCTGTAATCCCAGCAGGCTGGAGGCAGGAGGATCGGGAGTTCTAGGACAGCCAGAAACTAAACGGTAAGGACTTGTCTGGGGAAAACAAACTAACAAAAACCAGAAAATAAACATAAAATAAAAAGAACCAAAAAAAAAAAAAAAAAAAAAGAACCTTGTTCAGTGCTGTGGGATGGTCTGTATGTCAAATGTGTTCCTCTGATTGGTCAATAAATAAAACCCTGATTGGCCAGTAGCCAGGCAGGAAGTATAGGCGGGACTAACAGAGAAGAAAACTGAGAGAACAGGAAGGCGGAGGGAGACACTGCCAGCCGCTGCCATGACAAGCAACATGTGAAGATGCCGGTAAGCCACGAGCCACGTGGCAAGGTATAGATTTATAGAAATGGATTAATTTAAGATGTAAGAACTAGATAGCTAGAAGCCTGAGCCATTAGGCCAAACAGTTTAAACAATATAAGCGTCTGTGTGTTTATTTTATAAGTGGGCTGTGGGACTGCTGGGGCTTGGCAGGACCTGAGAGAAAACTCCAGCTACGTTGTTCTGAACCAAGTACACACCTGTAATTCCAGCACCAAGGAAACAGCAGGAGTGTAATATTCTGACCCACCCCTTGGAAACCCACTCCTTGGGCCGCCCAGCGTCCTGACGTAAAAGCCTGATTTAAGGAAAAACCCCTCCATTCCTCTCTCTTCTGCTCTCTTTCTCTCCATTCCCACGAGGTGTACACCCTCGACTCCCTCCCTCTCTTCCTCTCTCTTCTTTCTGTCTTTCCCTCTTTCCCTATCTTTCTCTTCACGTATTATAATAAACTCATTTCTGTGCGGATGTAGCACCTGGGTTGTGAATGACATGCCGCCACCAGCCGCTACATCTGCCCGGCATGTTTTCCCTCCTGCGTGGGATACCCTGGCCAGCCGGAGGTCCCCACATGCAGTGTCACAACAAAGAGGACTGCCACAAGTTCGAGGCCAGCCTGGCTGGGGTAGATGTTAGGTTCTAGGTCAGCCATGGTTGCATAGCAAGACCCTATCTCTTATAAACAGTAAAAAGCCAGATGTGGTGGTGCATGGCCATAATCCCAGCAGTTTTGAGACAGAGGCAAGTTCTAGGCCAGCCTAATTTACACAGCAAGATCCAGGTCTGCAGATGTGCATTACCATGCCTATTTCCTTTCTCTATTCTTTTGATTTTTCGAGACAGGGTTTCTCTGTGTAGTTTTGGTACCCATCCTGGATCTCGCTCTGTAGACCAGGCTGGCCTCGAACTCCCAGAGATCAGCCTGGCTCTGCCTCCCGAGTCCTGGGATTAAAGGCGTGGGCCACCACCGAAGGCTCCTTCCTCTTTAAGCCTAGAGGCTATAAGACAGGTTTAAATTTCAGCCAGCATGGGGATGTGGGGAGGGAGAGGGTTTTACCATGTACCTCTGGCTGTCCTGGAACTCACTATGTAGACCAGGATGGCCTTAAATTCATAGAGATCCACCTGCCTCTGCCTCCTCAGTACTGGGAATAAAACTCCACTGTTCATAGCTTATATCCTTTTTTCTTTCTTTTTTTTTTTCAATAAACGGCATGGGGGTGGGCAAAAAAAGATTTAGGAGGCTGGAAAAATGGCTGAATGGTTAAAAGCACTGGCTGCTCTTGCAGAGGACCTGAGTTTCCAGCACCCATATGATGGCTCACAACCATCTATAACTTCAATTCCTGGGGATCTGACACTCTTGTGACTTCTGCAGACACTCGGCATACACTGGTAGGTGCACATACTACATACATGTAGGCAAAACACTCACGCACATTAATGACTAAATAAAAATTTAAAAAGGTTTTTTTTTTTAAAGGAGAAAGTAGTGAGGTATAAGACAGGCATAACTATACCTACAATTTTTAATTTTTGTTTTGTTTTTTGAGGCAAGGTCTTAATCTACAACCCAGGCTGGCCTCCAATTTGAGTGCTGTAGTTGGTGTTTTTTGTTTTGTTTTGTTTTTTACTCTTTGGGGGACCACCACCCAGCTCCAAAATAAATACATGGAGACATTCTTACTTATGAATGCCCGACCTTAGCTTGGCTTGTTTCTAGCCAGCTTTTCTAACTTAAATTATCCCCTTTCTCTTTAACTATGTTTTGCCTCTGGGCTTTTTACCTTTCTTTATTTTACATATCTTTCTTTCCTTCTTACTCCATGGCTGGCTGTGTGGCTGGGTGGCTAGCCCCTGGTGTCCTCCTCTCTTTCTCCTTTTCTTGCTCCTCTCTCTTCTTGTTCTTTAGCCTAGATTTATCCTCCAATTTATTCTCTCTGCCTGCTAGCCCGGCCTATTTCTCTCTCCTGCCTAGCTATTGACCATTCAGCCATTAATAGATCAATCAGGTGTTTTAGGCAGACAAAGTAACCCAGCTTCACAGAGTTAAACAAATGCAACATAAAGGAATGCAACACATCTTTGCATCATTAAACAAATGTTCCACAGCATCAACAAATGTAACACACCTTAAACCAATATTCTACAACAGAGTGTTATTCCTTCCTCAGCTCCCCAAGTACTGGGATTACAGGCATGTGCCACCACACCCAGATCAGACTTTGGGATCAGCTGGGCTAAATCCTGCCTCTGTTCTTTCTCGTTATGACTTTAGATGAGATATATAACTTCTCCCTTTCTTTGTTGGGAAAATGGAGTTCAAAATGCCACAGGAGGTGGTGGTGGGAGATTCAGTTCTTTAGTGAATACAAAGCCCAGGCACTCTGACTCCTAACAGCTCAAAGAATGGTGGGAATGCATCCCCTAAAGAGCAGAAACAGCGACAGTACTGATGGAACCCTGGTATCTTAAGGTCAGGGAACGTTCCTAGCAACTACAGCAGGAAGACTCTGTAAGGGAGGGAAACAATGAGAATCAGCAGGAGCCACAGCACAAAGGATCAAGGTGAGCCCTCACACTCTAGGTAATAGGCAATCGAAGACTTAGGTACCCTTGTGGCTATAGACGGCCATTGTGAGCACCATGAAAAAGGCCAGGACAGCTGTGTGGGGCCATGCTAGCAAGTCATTGAACCTTATGGAAACTGACATGGGTTATACACTCAGGCTATAGCTACATAATGTCAGCCTTTCAGATGGAAATGGAAAACTTCAGCGGAACATCTGGTTGTTTAGTCTACCCGACATCAAAGCAGGGCTGTTCTGGGACTTTCAGATGTGACTTCTCATCTTCATCTAAGGGGCCTGGGAGACATAATAACCACTATGATTTTTGTCAGATTTAGGCTTGAGGGGTCTCTTTTTTTCTTTCTCTCTTAATTACAAAAACATTTCTTCTGACAACATAAAAGATTTTTTTGTTAAGAAAAGCAAAAATACTTTAACTTTATCTCTCTGACACAACTGGTTTCCCTTTTACATACTTTATAAGCAAATAAAGCTAACGTTGCTAACCCACAGTGAACATGTGTTAGCATGTTAGTGTCCTTTCCACTGCACTAATTGTTATATTTTCATTTTAAAGCAATGCACATTCTAAAATAATTACTGTATAATATCCCCAACTGGAGATGCTAGAATCTAAGTTTAGCAATCTGGGTTTGTTGGGAAGTTTTGTACCTAATTTTTTTTTTTTTTTAGTAAAATGAATAATGGGTTTTGTTTATTGATATTTTCCTCCAATAATTTCTTTGAACAGCCAATTAAGAATGAAAGCATTTTTATGACTCAGTAAAGATTTCTACATTCCAAAAGGGTTATACTAGTGTCTATTGACACCAACAATTGTATGACTTCACACAAAAGATTTTACCAGAACCTTCTTTTTTCTAGTATTGGTTCCAGATTGAACTGAGGGTCTCCCATGCTGGGCAAGCACTCTACCAGTGAGCCTTATCCAGCCCTCTTCTTGTATTTGTTTATTGTTTGTTTGTTCAGAGAGGGATTTATTCCTGCAGCCCAGACTGTCCTAGAACTCACTATGTAGCCAAAGTTAGCCTCAAACTCACAACATATGCTTGTCTCATCCTCCTAAGTACTCGGACTGAAGTTCACCACCATGCCCCATGTTCTATATTTCATTCTGAGACATATACCAACATGCCCTGCCTTGTTTTAACTTAGTTGTGTGTGTGTGTGTGTGTGTGTGTGTGTGTGTGTGTGTGTGTGTGTGTGTGTATGTAGGTTTATATATATGAATTCAGTGCCCTCGGAGGTCAGAGGACATCAAACCTCTGGGACCGGAAGCTACAGGCTGTTGGCAGCCACCAGACGTGAGTGCTGGAATCAGAACTCCAGTCCTCTTTAAGATCATGTGCTCTTAACAGCTGAGCCATCTCTTCAGCCCCAGGAATCAGCTTTTATCATAAGTATTATTATATGTGAAAATGTTACTTTGATGTTTCTTTATGTTTAATTTTTTAAAATTTCTTTATTTTACATATATGGATGTTTTGTCTACATGTATGTCTGTGCAGTACATGTATTCATGGTGCCTGCAGAAGCCGAAGAGGGCTTTCCATCCCTTGGAACTGAGTTTCAGATGTTTGTGAGCCACCATATGGGTGCTGGGAATTGAACTCAGATCCTCTGGAAGAGCAACCAGAGTTGAGCTATCTTTCCAATCCCTACTTTGATATTTATAAACTTTATCAGATAGTTTTTGAAGCAAGTTATCAGGTTGGCCTCAAATTCTCTATGTAGCCCAGGCTGGCCTTGACCTCCCCTGCCTCAGCCTACCAAGTGCTAGGATTGATTATACGTGAGTTCCATAACCTCCAGCTGAGAAAAAGTAAATCTTTACCCTTAAAATAATTTACATTACCTGAAGGAGAGAGAAATTAGCAATCAAGTAGTTACTAAACAGATGTCAACTACTCTAAAAGAAAAATATGATGGGAACTTGGTAGCAGAAAAGGCTGTGTCTGGCTTTTCCTTGAGATAGATCTGAAGTAGCTCTGCCCTAGAGGAAGCTAAGGTTCGCTCAGCCCCCCAAACAACACTAACAGAGTCTTCTAGGGAAACTGATTTGATGTGAATTGTTTGAAGATGTCAGCAAGTTTCTCTTTTTTCAGGTTTGGTTTGTTTTTGAAGCTAGAAAGCAAAACAAGACATATATGTGATATGGAATAAGTAAATGCAATGGGTTCACAGCTTGATGAGGGCAAAGCCAACGTGTGTGCATAGCCAAGACGTGGCAGAGATTGGTTTCCTATAGCAGGAAGGAGAGCCGGGGAGTCATCTCCAAAGCAATGCTCTCCCTAACAAAGGAGGCATGGGGCATTTATTCAGGGACCCTACAGATTCATATAGGGGTTAGCCCATTTCTAAGCTTGCTCTGTTTATGGTCACAGAGAGTAAAGTGATGGACGGGAATGCCTCTGGGTGTGCTCTCTATAAAGCTGCAGCTGTAAATAAAGGAAGGCCACTCTGAAGGTGCGTAAACATGGGAATCTGCTTAACAGCTAACGTAATTTGTCTTATCCTTTGTTCTGTTCTATTTGGGTCAGGCCCAGTTTTCTGGTCTTCCATGGACTTCTTTTGAAATTTATTTTCAGAGACAGGGTCTTGTCAGGTTGCCCCAGCGGGCCTGGACTCCAGTGATCTTCCTGCCTCTGCCTCCAGAGTAGTTGGAACTACAGGTTCGTACCAAGACACCTGACCTGTGAACTTTAAAACGAATCCATCTTTAAAGCGAAGCTGGGAGGGGTCTGGAGAGATGGATCACTCAGTGGTAAGAGCATTTGTTGCTCTTACGGAGGATCTAGGTTCAGTTCCCAACACCGATATGGTGGCTTACAACCACCTGTGACTCCAGCTCCAGAGGATCTGGTGTCTCTCTGACCTTTGTGGACATCTGCCTGCATGTGGTCCGTGTGTGTCTACATGCTGGCAAAAAACTTATATACATTAAATAAATAAATCTAAAAAGAATTTTTAAACACAGCTGGAGTCTAGCTTTGATGTAGAAATAATGGCATTGCCTATAGAAGCCCCCATGTGATAAATATAAAGGCTATGAAAACACAAAAGGATTAAAACTTGTGATGTAAGTTTCTTCTACTGGTCTTGCTGTATCTGATTTTCTCTGTATCCTGGTTGTTTTTGTTTTTTTGGGGGGGGGCGTTGTTTTGTTTTGTTTGCTTTTTTGTCAACTTGACCCAAGCTAGAGTTATCTGAGAAAATGCCTCCACCACGGCGCCTGTAGTCAAGTCCACAGGCATTTTCTTGCTTCATAATGGATGTGGGAGAACTCAACCCTCGGAGGGCAGCAGTACTCCTCCTGAGCAGGTGGGCCTGGGTGGCATAAGAAAGCAGACTGGGGGCTGGAGAGATGACTCAGAGGATAAGAGCACTGGCTGCTCTTTCAGAGGTCCTGAGTTCAAGTCCCAGCAACCATATGGTGGCTCACAAGCATCTGTAATGAGATCTGGTGCCCTCTTCTGGCCTGCAGTCATACATGCAGTATACATAATAAATAAATAAATCTTAAGAAAGAAAGAAAGAAAGAAAGAGAGAGAGAGAGAGAGAGAGAGAGAGAGAGAGAGAGAGAGAGAAAGAAAGAAAGAGAGAGAGAAAGAAAGAAAGAAAGAAAGAGAGAAAGAGAAAGAGAGAAAGAAAGGAAAAGAAAAAGAAAGACTGAGCAAGTAAACAGCATTCCTCTGTGGTCGCTGTGCCAGATGCCTGCCCTGCTTGAGTTCCCGCCTCGGTTGCCCCTGATGGTAAGCTTCAACCTGTAAGCCAGAGACACTCTTTCTTCCCCGAGTCGCGTTTGGTCGTGGTGTTTCTTCACAGCAACGGAAAGCGAACGAAGATGCTCTGTGAGAACACTTAGTTGGAGGCAGGACTTCCAACCATGTCCCAGCTGATGGAAACCGAGCCCTTTGAGCCAGGCCTGTAATCCCAGAACTCAGGAGGCTGAAAGTTTAGAGGACTACAGACAGTTTAAGGCCACTCTGGGCTAACATAGTGAGTTCCAGGTCATCTTGGACAACAGATTAAGATCTTGTCTTCAGGAGTAGTAAAGAGCCTTTATCCTAGCCTCTTCAAGCCAAACAACAGGCAATGATTTATTTCTCAAATGATTTTGTCCTGAAGATTTTGGCAGTGCATATTCTGTGACGATTTAAAAAAGAAGAAAACCAACAGCAACAACAGACAACACAGCTCTCATCTCAAAAGGAATAAGAGAGAGTTTGTGGGGTTGTTTTCCTGGAATCAAATATGAGCGACCATAGCCTGGTCACAGGAACACAGATTTAGGTTATATCAAATTCCTTGTTTCAATGTGGTAACGGTTTCATGAGGTTTTTGTACTGGTAGAACAAAGTCATAACCCAAAACATTTCCAGTACATCAGTGGAAGGATGGGGTAGGTATGTGAAAGCCAAGCCAGGACACATCTGCTGTAGACTCCAGATGCGGTCCAATGGCGTGCTAGCCAATGGCGTTCCTTGCTTGTGGGTTGGTAGAAAATAGTGATCTGTGAACGCATCCCCAAAGGTTTTCTGTGGTAGTCAGAAGGATGTTAGCTCAGACACAGAGGCAGGCAATGAGAGGCTATTCAAGAGGTCAAACACAGCCAAAGGCAGATTGTGACTGGGCCCTAGACCTGCAACATTCCAACCTCTCCATAATCATAATGATTGAGGAACTTTAATCAGTTACTCAGCCTTGGAAGGTGTTCAGTGTCAGGTGCTACTTCTTCCCAGGAACTTTAATTGACACCTGAAAGCTCCACATTAAGGAGACAAAGGCAGGAAGATCAAAGGTTCCAGGCCAGCCTGGGACACACACAAAGACACTGTCCGGAAAATGCACTCTAGAAAATAGATATCAGCTATGAAAATAAGCATGATCCTGTGGTCCTTGGCTCACTGTACCCAGCCTGGCTGTCACCATCCCTGGTACAGGTCTTCCTATCACGCCACTGTGGCAGAGTCCTAACTACCTTGTCTCTGCCTCCGACCTCTTCCACTGGATCAGTTTCCCCTTGCCACCAGATGGTCCTTTTCAGTATAGACATCTAACTGTGTCACTGCCTGATGAAAAACACAGAGAAAAAGAAAAGCGACTTCAATGGCTCCCCACTGCCACCGGGATCAAGTCCAAACTGTGTTCTCTAGCATTCAGGGTTCTCAGGTACCTGGCCCTGAACTGCATGTCGGCTCTCATCCTCTTGCCCTACCCCCCCAGCACATACTCACAAAATGTTCCCTAGGTTGATTCTAGCTTCTCTGAATGTTCTTAGAACACAGTGAACTTTCAGGTCATCAAACATTTGCATATGGGTTTTGTTCTGGTTTCCCCTGAAAAATGGCCTTTGGCCTACATTTTATTTTTGTTTTTCAACACAGGGTTTCTCTGTGTAGCCCTGGCTGTCCTGGAACTCACTCTGTAGACCAGGCTGCCCTCGAACTCAGAGATACCCCTGCCTCTGCCTCCCGAGGGCTGGGATTAAAAGTGTGCACAACCACCTCCCAGCTACAAATCTTTCTTACAGAACCAGTTTGAATGTCCCTGCTTATGTTTAAAAGCCATGATATCGCCGGGCGGTGGTGGTGCACGCCTTTAATCCCAGCACTCGGAAGACAGAGACAGGCTGATCTCGGTGAGTTCGAGGCCAGCCTAGTCTACAGCGCAAGCTCCAGGACAGGCGCCAAAACTACACAGAGAAACCCTGTCTCAAAAAAAATAAAAACAGAGACAAAAAACATGATATCTAGTCCAATGGGGTCCAATTTGTGGAGGTCCACAAAGGTGATCTGAGCTTGCTTTACCCAGCAGAACTGCATTAGAGGATTGCTTGACCATGTGTGTGGTTTCCAGGTATTTGGAAGGGTCTGTACTTGGCTGTGCTGGGGGAGGTCTTTTGCTCCACCCCTTGGCATTCCTTTAAAAAGCCCTTTAGAAGAGACAGAAGGGGCTGGTGGATAATGATCCAGGCCCTCCCAAGCTATCCTGTGTTTCTGTTTTTTTCTCTCCCTTCTGTCCTATCTAAATCTCTTATCCCTCTCTCCGCAAGAGTACCCTGGGGGAAAAAGTGGGAGCTGGTCTCCCACATCAATTAAACTTTGCTAAAGGAGTCACCTCGAACAAATCACCCAAGCCCTTTATCTCCTCCTTTGAGGTTTGGTTTTGTCTGTTTTTTTGGCCTTTTGGCAACAGAGCCTCAGGTAGCCCAGGCTGGCCTTGAACTTGCTAGTCATTAAGGATGACCTTGAACTCTGATCCTCCTGCCTTCACCTCCCAAAGAGCTAGAATTAGAGACCTGAACTACCTCAACCTGTTTCAGTCAATGTTTTATAATGAGTTTGAAATATGAATCTAAGCTAAGAACGTAGAAGCAAAAGGGAAGGGACACCTGAGGAAGAGTAAACAGAGGTGACACCAGAGAGGGAACAGGAGCCAGGCTGTGGGCAGACTGGCATACATGGTCAAGTGTTTTCTGTTTTGTCTTTGACGGTAAGAAACACTGAATGCAAATGTACCAACCAAATCCTCAATTTTCCCAGAAATCAAGATAGTTAAGAGACGGCTCAGCCGTTGAGAGCACAGGCTGCTTTTCTAGAGGACCCGGACTTAATTCCCAGAACCTACATGGCCGCCCACACCTGTCTGTAACTGGAGTTACAGGGGATCTGACTGTCAGCTCTGCAGCCACTGCACACACATGTGCACAGACACACATGTGCACAGACACACATGCAAGCAAAACACCCACGCACATGAAATAAAAATTTAAATCTTTTTAAAATGCAGGGTATAGTGGCGTACATCTTTGATCCCAGAACTTGAGAGGCAGAGGCAGAGGAGTTCTAGGCCAGTCTGATCTACATAGAGTGTTCCAAGACAGCCACAGCTAATATATATTATTTATTATATATATTAAATTTATATGTATATATTAATTTAAAGAACACAGTGTGTTTTATCTGTCTCCTTATTATCCTTCATTTTAAGCTGGAACTAACACTGCTGAGCTCTGATTCAGTGTCTGTCTGACATTGTTCTGAGTGTTTCATGTATTATTATTTTATACCTCAACAGTATAAATCAGGCATTATTTTTCTTTTTTTTTTAAATATTGAATGCTGTTTATTGAAGGAGGGAGGAGGTCTTAAATACAGGCTTACAGCACAATGGGAGAACCCTGGAGGACAGAAGTTCGATACCGATGTTTTACAATCTTGCATCTAAGCTGTTAACGCCCATTATGCAGGATACACAGACAAGGAACTTACTTCCCTTAAGCATTTAGGAGGGTGGAACCTGGCAGGGAATTAGCATAGGGAGGATATCAAGGTCAAAGTCCGCAAGCAAGGCAACAGTTACCCAAAACGGGGGCCAGGGCCCTACAGGTCCCCCTTTTACTAAAAAATGAGCTTCTGACTTAGGTTGCAAGGGACATCAGCAGGTCACCTTACCCGTCATGGAGATGCCTGCCCAGGCCACACAGGCACTCTGTCTTAGGTTGGTGAGGGCCCCCCAGGAATTACCCATCTCTGAATACTCATTATCATACAGGCTCAATCGTGTGTGAGCTGCAATGTTAACTGCTGCCAAAGATCTCAAAGTGGCACTGGGCTTGCAATCTGTGTGTTCGACACAGAAAAGACCAACAGAAGTCCTAAACCACCCATAGCCAGTAGGCTAAAGGCAACTGAGCCATTCCCTTCCTTAACGAGCCTTACTGCAAATTGGAGTCCTTGTAAGATGGTATCCCAAAAGCAAATGGAACTTGAGTTTATAAATTTATAATTTTCAAAGCCAATTGAAATGTATATAACTATTGAATTAAATTTATCATGCCCAATAGAATGAAAGATTAACTAACTGTGGTAGCTACTTTTGCTGCCAGGGTCTCCACTGTGCTAGCTGTAGTAACCAATTCTGAAATGGTAATCCCAGAAACAGTAGCAGCAGTGGCCGCCACTGCTATAACAGCAACAACAGCAGCAGCAATGTCAAATTCTCTTCTGGAGCGTGTGGGCATCCCCTGGCATGGATACAATTCCAGGAACACGAACTGCCAAGGCCCATTTTTCTTGATCCCAGCATGACTTAAGCTGGCAGCTCTGCAAAAGAACAACTAAGAACCATAAAGAAAAAACAGGCAGCTCACAAGGAGCAGAACTAATGGTCTCATAATGGCTACATTCAGGCTCATAAATTTTAAGGTATCTTCAAAGGGGGCTAAATGAATTTTAGGAGGCCAATAAATGTTGCACAGAGCCACTCCTGAAAAGTAGGTACTACACCAGCTTGAAGAGGATTGTGAAAATGAAAAGGCTTAGCTGGCATGCTACTGTTAACAAATGGAGGTCAGTAACCTTCAGGGTTATCCTTAATCTCCAAGGTGTCTGGGTTACACGTTCTCAAACATACTTGAAAAAGCAGTTAACCATACATTACCTTCTGGAGAATCCAACCTCATGGCTACAGTTCCTAGATTTACGTTAATGCTTGCCAAAGCTGACCATATTGGGCTCTCAATCCCCATTGGCATCAGAAGGGGAGAGTTTTTCACGCAGACCCACTAGGTCTCTGCCTTTTTGGGCTTCAGCAGCAGCCACATATTTTTCTATATTTATTAAACTGATAAGAACATATACTCTGCTGGATCAGGCCAAAAGCTGAGAAGTGAAGTCTTCACATAGAGGAGGAACTGGATGTAAAGCTGAACTACATGACCCTGCTTCAAAACTGTGCATTTCAATGGACCCAGAAGCACATGCATGTGGGCTCAGTGCTTTGGGGACAGAGGCAGAGGAGTACTGTGAGTTTGAACCCAACCTTGGCTATAGATCGAGATCCTGTCTCAAACAAAAAAAAAAGAATAATAAAATTGAGTTCTCAGTTATGTATAGTCCTGTCATCCAAGAAATGCCCAGATGCATTGAACTCCAAATCAGAGCTAGGAAGCCCCTCAAAGGTAGGTGCTATGGCTCACTCTGGAGGCAGAGGCTGAAGTGGGCTACATAATGAGTTATGGGCTAGCCTGGACTAGCTATACTGTGGTAGCCTATCTCAAAACCTAAAATAAGATGACCCACAGAGTTCACCAACTTCCCTGTACAGTACCCAATCTGGGGAAATAGTTCTAGAGTGGAAACAGACCCAGGTATTTTAAATAATGAAGATTCTTAAGTCTGGTAGAGAGATGTGCTCAGCCGGATTTCCAGTGATCGGCTCCTTTAATAACACTGGCCACTAAAGCCGAGAGCTTCAGAACAAGGGCTGTTCTTACATTATAGAGTTGCTTTTTGTTTTTGGTTTTGGTTTTTTGGTTTTTCGAGACAGGGTTTCTCTGTGTAGCTTTGCACCTTTCCTGGATCTCACTCTGTAGACCAGGCTAGCCTCGAACTCACAAAGATCCACCTGCCTCTGCTTCCTGAGTGCTGGGATTAAAGGCGTGCACCACCACCGCCCAGCTACATTATAGAGTTTAGAGGATAGGGTCTCTGAGCTTGGAGGGGGGTCAGGAACCCAATGAACTAGGCTAGTCACTTCTGCTCATGAAGTCCACTGGGGACACAGGGAGTACTCTCTTACAGAGACCCACCAACAGCCCACTGCTCTCTCACATGCTATTCCCTCCAAAAAAGGCAAGATGTCATCTAGGGTCACTCAGTGTCATTATTTCATGGTATCTCCTTGCTGAGAGCCAGGGCAGAAATAAGTAGGCAGTTGGTCCCCTCCCCTCCAGATGTACAGTTTTAATAGGATCTTCAGCAGAGTGCAGTGGTGGTCCCCAGCTCCCAGGAATTACTGAGCTTGGACTGTCAGTTACTCATAACCACCCAGACTCAAGGGCAGGAGACAAACTCTAAGTGGTGGCCCATGACTTTAATCTCAGCGTTTGGGAGATGACGGCAAGAGGACCTACCTCGAAAAGCTAGCCTCATCTCCATAGCAAATTAGAGGCCAAACATGGGACTGTCAAAAACAGAAAGAAACAAAGAAGAAGAAAAAAAAGGAAGAAAATACACGGTCCCAACTTGCCCAACATCCAGCTATCTTTCCTGTGTCGCCACTTCCTCCCTCTACCCACACATTATCACATTATTTATATTACTTTCACATGCAAACTTCGCCCAGCTTCAGAGGGCCTGCCCAGCCAGTTAGTTACAGCAGCAGACTCACGATGAAGGTCTTCAGTTCATCATGTGGGCTAGGCTTCAGACACAGCCCCTAAAATTGCACTTGGTGACTACTGTCCCTTTCCGCTAGAAGACTGAACTAAAGAAATTTATCTCTCTGTACACATTTAACTACAGTTCTGAAATAGAGGGAAGATAAAAGTAGTAAACACTCCGGCTCAAGAGCATAGTGCTGCAGACATCCATTCAGGCAAAACACTCATACATGTAAAAATAAAAATGAACTCTTAAATAAAAATAAATAAGTAAATAAAACCATGTATGCACACAGAGACCACCCCGAAACCTTGCTGGTCTCTATTAACCTCCCCAGTCTTTCTCCTGCTCCTTTCGAAGCTCACAGGATCAACCGTGGATCACCGTGTTGATCTCAAGCTCTGCCACATGGAGTCACAGTTCCTGCCCTTTCTGCCTCATATGGAAGAGTGAACATCACTTCTTGGTAAAGAAATTGTCATCTCTACTGCTATACTAGTACATAAACAGTGTTCACTACCTTGGGGGGTGGGGGAAGCATAGTGCTGGAAAAAAAAAAAACTGGTGGTGATAAGGAGTACTTGCTGCTCTTCCCAACACCCATGTGTGGCAGCTCACAACTGCCCTTAACTCCAGCTCCAGACGGTCTGACTAATGCCCTCTTCTGGCTCTGTGGACACCTGCCAACTCCTGACCTACACACATACACTCACACATAAATTAAAAAAAAATAAAGTGCATTAACACTCACCCGAATTTACTTAATCTAGAAACAGTGGTGCACACCTATAATCTCAGCACAAGGGAGAAGGAGGCAGGGGGATTTTTAGCAAGTTCAAAGGCGTTCTGACCTGCCTAGTGAGTTCTATACTGATATCCTGCTTCAAACACAAATTTAGAAGACCAACAAGATGGCTCAGCAAACAAGGGTGCTTGCCTCCAAGCCTGATGACCTGAGTTCAATCCTCAGAACCCACATGGTGGGAAGAGCTCCTGCAAGTTGTCCTCTGAAAACACACACACACACACACACACACACACACACACACACACACACACTGCTTTTTTAACTTAATTTTTTATTATTAAAAAAAAAAAATAGGAGTTGGGGAGTTAGTTTAGTGGTAGAGCTGGCCCGGAAGGCACAAAGTCCTGGTTTAGTCCCGAGCAATGAAAAAAAAAAAAAAAAAAAAAAAGAAACAAATTGAATGAATTTAAACAATGAAACAAGACATTCTGAAGTCTGGCCAGCTATGCTGGCTGGCTCTTTAATTACAGCTGCATTCTGCTCTCTAAGAATAAGCCTTTGTGACTGGATTCTGCTCTATGAGTCATCTACCATTCCCTTAAGAAACAGCCCGCTTTTTGTCACTCGGTAGTTTCTTCAGTCTGTTCTGGCCATGGTAGGTGGGGACCCAGAAGCCTCTTTGTTTTGTCTTGTGTCCGTGGGTTTCAGAGGGATCTAATGCAGCACCCTTTTTCATAAATTGGGGAGTTCCTGTATATCAGTATACTCAACTCTGTTAGTCATAAATGTCTTTCGCAGCCTTAATACTGGCCTTGTGAAGCTGATGTGGGACATACCCAGGTGATGCCAGCTTGCTCAGCAGCAAGGGTCCCTGAGGCACATCAGACCTTGCATTCTTTTCCTTGCAAGTGGTTTTGAATGATCTATGAGACAGTGCCTTTACTTGTTTTGAGACTGGGTCTTACTCTATAGCCCAAGATGGTCTCAAACTTAGAGCGATACTCATGTGTGGGTACCACAGGCACAAGTCACAGTCCTCAGCCTTGCCTTTAGTAATTCTAAGATCTTAGAAGGTTTTCTTTTGCTTAGTTGGTTTGTGTGTGTGTGTGTGTGTGTTTGTTTTTGAGACAGGGTGTTGAATAAAAAAAAAAAAAAAAAAAAGGAAAGGAAAGGAAAGGACATGACCTAGGTATGGTGGAGGAGAAAGTTTATTGTAGCTTTATAAAGGGAGAGAAGAGTCAGAGGCAGGGATATCTGGGAGAGTCCAAAGTGGACCTGACCAGGCTGAGCAGACCACGTGGGGAGAGGAGGTGGTGGGCGGGGAAGGAGGAGGAGAGAGGAGGGAACCAGGTGAAGTAACCTAGAGACCAAAGGTACAAAAAGGGGCAGGTAACCAAAACCTGGATTATATAGGGAAGAGCCTCTGGACTGGAGACTTCACGGGAGAGGACGGGGTATGCTAGCCATACCCTGTAACAGGTAGGGACTGGGGGATGCTGGGAGAACCTGGCAGCCAGGTCTACTTTGATATGTTAAGTAGGCACTTCAGCTATTTGTCCTGGGTTTGAAACTTAACACATCAGCCTTTTGTTGCTAATAAAAGAATGACAAGGAGTTTAATCTTCTGTGACTACTTCCTTGCTGGCATTGGGGTGTCATTGTTAGGGAATCAAAAAGCTGGAATGAAGGCCAAGTTCAGGAAGAGCAGGCTGTTTCACTGGCTGTCCAGGCTCTGCAGGACCATCTGGGGCTAGTTGGAGCAGTTTGCAGTCTTTGATTGATTGGAAATCTGCTGGAACGTGTATTAGGGACAGAAGTAAAGTTAAAGAGTTTAGGAGAAATTTTTTTCTTAGGTGCACATTTGAAACTTTTAGCCCACGGTCCTGGTAGTTGGGGAAGGGGAGTCCCAAGACCAGGAAAAAGGAAGAGATCCTACCCTTGGGAATCAGCAGGTAGGAAACAGGCTGTTGATTGACAGTACTCATCTGGAGTCCATTTGACCTGTGAGAGATGGATCCAATTGATTCCCTGAAGCTTACAAGAATTTTTTTAAGTTTATAAAAAGAGGTAAGTTGTAGGTACGTTAGCATTACCACTGTTTGTAATCTGTACAGAAATCCACCCTGTAGAAAGAGCAGTAGACTCATTTGAATCATAGTAAAAGCTTGGGAACCTAAAAATGATTTTGGTTAAAAGCATTAACACTCTTTCCTTTATCCAGAGACTGGGTGTATAGAGACTGGACAGATGTTTTTAGCCCCAACGAGAAACATTTTAAAGTCTATACTTAGAAGACAACCAAAGGAAATTTAAATTTTTGAGCTTGTGACTATGATAACAACATCAATGCTTTACCAGAGCTAGATTAATAGCTTATCAGAACTCCATGGATTGTTAATATGCTGAATTTTTGAAGTCTTAGAATAACAATAGCATAGTGAGGAAAAGAAATCTGAAGTGGTTTTCTTTTTTTTTATATACCTTAAGTCACTTTCTTATACCTTTAGAACTTACATAAACTTTAAACTTTTTTTATTCCAGTTATTATTTACCACGAGATACAGGTGGTTGATTACTGAACCACCACGCCCAGCTTAAGCTTTTTTATTGTATATAATACAGTAGTCATTGTAAAGCAAGTTCCTTTAAATGCATAGTAAAAAGTTACTTTGAAACCTGTTTTGTGAGTTTATCTCTTTTTAGTCTGGTAGCAAGGTAAACTGTCTTTCTCAGCTGGAGGCCTAGAAAAGTGAGACATGAGAACTGAGAAGGCATCTGGAGCCTTGGTTGCTGCTGCGGTTAAACAGACAGAGCTATCATTAGCTTAGTCATCAACAGCATCAGAGATCTGAGAAGGATAAATTTACCTAAGTAAGCAGGAAGTATAGACCAAATAGCTCCTGAAACTATTAAAAATGACAGAGACTTAGCAGCTACCTGGACAATCACCCTAGGTTCCTCAATGGTTGTTGGGAGCAGAGGTCCCAGGGCAGCATCAATCTTTGGCCACTGGGCCCAAAAGATTTCCTTGTGGAGGAGGAATTTGGGGGGACTGGCCTACCTTGTCTAGGCACAGTATGACAATCAACTCCCCAGTGTCCTGCTTGTCCACAGTGTAGACAGGGTCCCTGCAGTTTTCACACAGTGGCCAGCTGTGCCACATTGAAAGCAGGCTCCAGGTGGAGTTCTGTGCTCCACCACTTTCTTTGAAGGAGATCCCAGCCATGCTGCCAGGAGCTGCTCTCTGTTATGGGAAGCTTGTAGGGTTTTTGGTGTTCCGTTTTTGACTTTCGTTTTTTGAGACAGGGTTTCTTTGTGTATCCCTGGCTGTCCTGCAACTAGCTCTGTAGACCAGGCTGGCCTGGAACTCACAGAGATCCACCTGCCTCTTTCTTCTGAGTACTAGGATTAAACCACCACGCCCAGCTTAAGCTATTTTATTATATATAATAAACCCTGGCTTTTTGAGACAGGGTTTCTCTGTGTAGCTTTGGAGCCTGTTCTGGAACTTGCTTCATAGACCAGGCTAGCCTTGAACTCACAGAGATCCACCTGCCTCTGCCTCATGAGTGCTGGGATTAAAGGCATGCACCACCACCACCACCACCACCACCACCACCACCACCCAGTTATTAAACATTTTAAATGCCATATTCAGAAGATTTCTGAAGAGTTTGAGGACTATCAATCTATTCAGTATACCTGATTTAGTTACTTGATTTAGGCCTAACTTTGAAAACATATACAGGAGGCTAAATAAAGCTTATTCCTCTAATTAATTACATTAGTACTGAGTATGACTGCAAGTATAGTTCTGAACACATTAAAGAATTTGATCATTTATAAGGTGACTATTAACTTGCATGTCCTCTTTAACAGTTTACAATAAGTTAGTAGCTTTTGCAAGATTAGGATTTTGCAGCTCTATCTGTTAGGATTAGCCTTAAAAATTTCAAACATATCATATTTATCAAATATATCTTATTTATCAAATATGTTCTTTCTAGCAGCTTAGTGTTGAACAATTAGCAAAGACATAAGTGCTTAATGTAAACCTCTAAGTCAGCTTTTGTTCATCTGGATAGGCCTTTATAACCCTACATTTTTATTGCTATATAGAGTATATTGTAAACCAGAGTTGAATCACATATATAGTTTGTTGTAGCAAATATAACCTTAAAGTTATACATACTTGTTTAACTTTGTTTAAGTTTGAACATACAAAATCCATACTAACCCAAAATACTTTGGAGACTTGTTGCTTCCTTAGTCTAAAAAGACACACAGTGATAAACTAAGGGCTTGGTAGGACTGAGAAGTCTAGACTTGCTTTATGCCATGTAGTCATCTAAAGATGGTGAGATCAGGTGGCATGTACTCTTTAACCTCCGTTATGTTGCTGCTTACATCTTGATGAGGTCATCAGCCAAGATGGAGGCAAGTCACATGGTTGCTGTTAAAACATGTTTTCCTAGTAGATCTATTTTTTAAACAGGAGTTGAATCCAATTATGTATACAGTAAACCAGAGTAGAAACACATATATAGGATATTGTAGCAAATTAAAATTCCTATGTATACGGTTTAACTGTAAGCTTTTTGCTACAAGTTTTATACCAAATTTTGTTCCATATTTTATAGATTATTTAACCACATGCAAGATAAAGACTGTTTACACACTTGTCTTAAAAGATTTCTTGAGAGCAAAGCACAGAGAAACCATAGAGATAAAAGACTTAAGAATAGAAAGTTGTAAAAACTTAGAGATAAAAAGAATTCAGGACCATTGGCTTGTGCAGTGGCAGAAGATGTTCCAATCTGTGAGAACCTGGAACTCTTTGGCCAGCAAGCTACACTGAGGCCAATCTGTTTCTAGTAAGACAGCAAGGCTTTAAGAAAATCTCGGATAAGAACAAATACTACATTTGATCTTAGCCTAAAGGCTCAAAAAACTAGACATCCAAATACCTAACAATCCAATTAAAAATTGGGCTACAGAGCTAAACAGAGAATTCTCAACTGAATAGTCTCAAATGGCCGAAAGACATTTAAGGAATTGCTTAACATCCTTAGTTATCAGGGAAATGCAAATCAAAATGACTCAGATACTATCTTACACCTGTCAGAATGGCTAAGATCAAAAACACTGAAGACAGCTTATGTTGGAGAGGATGTGGAGCAAGGGGTACACTCCTACACTGTTGTCGGGAATGCAAACTTGTACAGCCACTTTGGAAATCAGTACAGCAGTTTCTCAGAAAATTGGGGCTCAATCTACCTCAAGACCCAGCTATACCACTCTTGGGCATATACCCAAGGAATGCTCAATCATACCACAAGGACACATGCTCAACTAAGTTCATAGCAGCATTATTCGTAATAGCCAGAACCTGGAAACAACCTAGGTGCCCCTCAACTGAAGAATGGATGTGTATATATACACAATGGAGTACTACTCAGCAGAGAAAAATAATGACATCATGAAATTTGTAGGCAAATGGACGGAACTAGAAAATATCATCCTGAGTGAGGTAACCCAGATTCAGAAGGACAAACATGGTATGCACTCACTCATAAGTGGATACTAGATATAAAGCAAAGGATAACCCACAGCTCCAGGGAGACTAGCTAGCAGGGAGGACCCTAGGAAGGACACATAGATCGCCCAGAGAAGGAGAAATAGATGAGATCTACATGAGCAAACTGGGGGTAGGGGAGTAATGGAGGGCAAGGGGATGGGGGATGAGAACATAGAGAAATGGGAGGTTCGAGCTGGAACAGAGACAAAGTGGGAGAGCAAGGAAAGAGATACCATGATTAATGAAGACATCATGGGAATCGGGAAAAACAGGGTGCTAGGGAAGTTCCCAGGAATCCACAAAGATGACTCCACCATAGACTACTGGCAATAGCCGAGATGGTGCCTGAACTGGCCTACTCTGGTGACCAGATGGCTGAATACCCTAACTGTCATCATAGAGCCCTCATCCAGGGACTGATGGAAGCAGATTCAGAGATCCACAGCCGGGTGCCAGGCCAAGCTCCAGGAGTCCAATCAAGAGAGAGGAGGGATTCTATGAGCAAGGGACATCGAGACCATGATGGGAAAAAGCACAGAGACAACTTAGCCAAACTAGTGGAAATACATGAACTGTGGACCAACAGCTGAGGAGCCCCCATGGGACTGGACTGGGCCCTCTGGATAGGTGAGACAGTTGCTTAGCTTGAACTGTTTAGGGGGCCCCC
>CABHPR010129244.1:0-34897 GCA_902168415.1 Peromyscus melanophrys
GGCTGGGAAGATGTCTCCAAAAAGTCAAAGGCATTCCTGAAAGCCTCGGCCCTCTCTGAGGAAACTGAGACGTTCAACTGAAGCGGGTGTTTCAGATATTGGTGTGCATCCCTACCCAATCCAGAATTAAATATAAATGTGCCGAGTACCTGGTGAGGAGCCAGGTAGTCGTCACAAAGAGATCAATGTGTGATGTGGTACCTTGCTGCTAGGTTACCCATCACCTGTGACCAACCCTAGGCTGAAGCAGCCTGGAGGTTCAGAAGCTAAGAGTATGAAGGTCCAGGCAGGACCACTGCTGAGCAGAGCCACAAGCTGCAAAATCCAGCTCTTTCTTCCACACATAAAAGCTTTTGTCTGAAATGATCGAAACAGGTTCCACTAAGCCTCGTAATAGTGGCAGGGATGTCCCACTGACTCCTGTCAGTAGCCCAGCAAATGCGCCGTTTTTGCCCAGTGGTAGCTCCACAGGGTGTTCGAACATCCCATTTTTCACTCTGCAAGACGTAGGCATTTCACATAGCTCTTTGGTTCCATTCGTAGCTTCATTCATTCATTTCATGACTTGTAGCCCCTCCCCGCAAGGGACTGAGTAGGGATCTCATTGATGACGGTGATAGGCCTCGGATCCAAAGAGGTTCCCATTAGATGGTATTTTAAAATGGGAAGAAAACAAAAACATAAGATTAAGTGGTTTAATTCACTTATTCTTTCCACTTGATTTCAACTGGATGAGTTATATGTATCACAAAGATGCCACGAACAACCTGTAATTTGGAATAACAAGAGCTGTGAACCCACTGAACCCCTGCTACCAATGCAATGCCTTATGCACAGGGGTCCACATCTGTCTGTCTGCCTTCATAATCAGTTTGCAAAGTCAGCATTAATATCCCCTGAGATCAAGACTGAAACTGAGTTCAGAGAGGCTAAGAAAGTTCCTGAAGAATCAACAGCCAAAAAGCTGAAGAAGCGTAGTTCAAAGGCAGGCAGGGGTTTGGTCTCCCTACCATGTATTTCTCATTGATATTTTAATAGTTTATTGCAACAAAATTGTTACACAAATATTAACAATTGAGTGAAAGTGGTAAAATTTAATTTCAAAATCCATTATGAGTCAGAGAAATTTTACTACCAGATCTCATCCAGCTGGAAGATATTCAGAACATTTAATAAAATTTTCACATTATAATCAGAGACATTTTTACAGAGGTGTAACTTACATTTTGTGAATGCACAGACTGGACTTAAGGGTACCATTGGTAAGTGTTGACAGTGTGTGTGTCTGGGCTCTATCTTGATGGGAAATATATCCATGGCCCAGAACATGTGTCCATATTCCTTCCTGGTCATTCCCTGTCTACCACGTGGGCAATCACCATTTGATTCCCCTGGGGTAACTTGTCTATTCTTGGATTCCTGTGGAATCTTATAGGATTATATTCATTTCTCTTCTTTATCAGTCTCTGTAAGTTGGGTGAGCTGACCTGTGCATATGGGAATGTGATTATGGAGAGCTCCTCAATTTTATTATGTGTATAAGTGTTCACCACCACACCCAAGACACCAAACTTCCCATCACCACAAGGATCTCTTGTTTTGCCATTTAATAAGCACCTCTCCTCCCTCCCCCACAATCCTCCATGCTTTCCCATTTCAAAATACTCTGAAGTTGGAAACACAGAATGCAAGTTTTGCTTTG
This sequence comes from Peromyscus melanophrys, assembly GCA_902168415.1. Lineage (NCBI taxonomy): Eukaryota > Metazoa > Chordata > Mammalia > Rodentia > Cricetidae > Peromyscus > Peromyscus melanophrys. The sequence continues at coordinate 1,703 of CABHPR010129244.1, forward strand.
GTTTCCTTCACATAGCATAAAGGGCTGGGTGTCTGAGCACGTCTTTCTGTTTATTGAGAACTCATTCCTTTTATTGAAAGGCAGTTTATGTGTGGGCTAGTTTGTTTAGACACACACTCACTGAGGGAGCTACAGACTCCTTCTGCCTTGGAATAAGCCGAGGGCTAGGGGTTGAGAGAGAAGGTCATCTATTAACATCTGTGTTCATTTTTTCTAACAGTTTTATTTCTCTGGAAGAACTGTCCAAATGTCAATTTGCAGAGTTGTATAGAAATTGAATATTTAGGGTGTTAGTTTTTTTGTTTTTTGTTTTTTACCTGTATATCTACTGTCCTGTGTTAGACTCCCAGCCACAAGAGTGACTCAGATCCACAGAAGAACTCGACGCTGTCCTGGCTGAATGTTCGCTGTTCAGACAGATAGACTTTCAGCTCACCCTGGTTTTCATGCATGGACTTCATAGATGGCAGGGCATCTGAACACCTCTTCTTGAGCGTGTTCCCGTGTGATGTGAATGTCCTCTGCTCATGTCTCTGGTATAGTTTTAGTTGGACTATTTACTGTACACTGTTCACCTGTGGAAAGTTTTTATGTAAGAGGTGCTAGTGGTCTCTATGATCTGCAAATGCTTTCCAAAAATCAGTCGTGTTCATTTAGAGGTTCTGCACAAGATTTTGAGCAGTATTCCTTTTTAATTTTGATGAAGTCGACTTGGACAATCTCTTCCCTTATAAATGGATTTTTTAGTATGAACTCTCTCCATCCCTACACACCAAAGAGCCTTTCCAATATTTCTTTTCTAAAAGATGTACTTGTTATATTGCATTTGAATCCACAGTCCATCTATTCATTCATCATCAGTTAATTTTTATAAGCTGTTGGACTTAGGTCTACATCTCTCTGTCTCTGTTCCTCTCTGTCTCTCTCTCTATCTCTCTCTCTTTGTCTCTCTCTCTTTCCTATTTCTGTGGGGTGGTTGTTCAAGTACCTGATCTTAGAGTCTTTTCTTCCAGCTGGGATGTTGTCAGCCATGAACTTGCACAGGTCTTGTGCATGCTCTCACAGTTTCTAAGAGCTCACATGTGCATCATCCCTAGAAAACACTATTTTCTTGGAGTCTTCCACCACCTCAGGCTCTTACAATCTTCCTCCGACTACCTCATAGATCCCTGAGCCTTGAGGGGAGATATGATGAAGACATCCCATTAAGGGCACCCCTAACCAAGAAGCTATTTGCAATTGATAGCTTCTTGGAGAGGGAAAATCAGTTTTCTTGAATGGAGTGGCACTGGGTATATCTACTCCACTCCAGGGCAGGACTCATGACCGGGAGCAATTGACCAACACGAAATGAATTCCACGCTTTTGTTATTTGTTGTTATTGTTTGTTTCAGACTCTGCCTTTAATTTTGTTTGGCTTTGGTTTGGGGTTTGATGTTTTGTTTTATTTTGTTTGCTTTTGTTTTAAGCAAAAGAAAGAACATGAAGTCAGATGGGAGGATGGGAAGAATTGAAGGAGGGGAATTATGATCAAAATAAATTATATAAAACAGTTTTTAAAAATAAAAAATGGGTCACTTCTTCCCTAATTAGTTATCTTTTTATCTTTGTGAGAAAAGTAAGTTAAGTGTACAAGTTCTCTCTCCGTTTTCAATGATGGTCCCTGTCTTCCTTCCCCAGCACAGACTGCATCATGGTCTCCACAGCAAGGCTTCATCTCAGGAGGAGTTATTTCCCTAACTTCATTCTTCTTTGTCAATATTATTTTCAAAATTCTGGAATCTGTGTTTTTCCACTGAAACTTTGAAGTTCGTCTTTATATATAAAGACTCCCTGATTATTTTTTTTATACAAGTAACCCTCAGATCACTACATGAAGAAGTAGCAAGCTCCTGCCTTGAATCTTCCAGCCTGTGAACGCAGCGCATTTTAGTACTTATCTGGGATTTCTTTGATTTCTCATCAGTATTATTTTATTAGGATATTTAATTCTTTAGCTAGTGTATGTGGATGTGTCATGGTTTGGGTGTGGAGGCCCAAGGACAACTTGAGGGAGTTCATTCTTTCCTCCCACCCTATGGGTCCTGGATATCAAACTTAAGGCTTGGTAGCAAGCACCTTCCCCTGCTGAGTCGTATTCCCATGACTCATCAGACATTCTTTAACATGCAGCCTACAGACGCAGTGTGTCTTTTAACCTCTTTTGGTGCATGTGGTGTCTGTCTGTCATTCACGTGTTCGTTACTAATACACAGGACTGTGTGTGGAACTTCTGTAAAGCTTGCTGAGCTCACTCATGATAGAAACGGTGAGGGTAAATTCTTTGAGATTCTCCACGTAGACTATCACAGCAATTATGAGGACAGAGGGTCCCACTTGGTCATGGCTGCTCTCTGCCAATATGGAATGGGCAGAATCCCCCTGCAGTGTTGAGTAGGAGCTTTAACATGAGAGCAAGGATCCCCGTTTTGGACAAGCCCGAAGTGGGGAGGGGCACATCTAGGCACTTTCAGCTATGATGGTAGCAGAAGGGTTTTTATGAACATCCCACAACAATGAGGAAAGATCCATGTATTTCTAATTTACTGAAAGTGTTTGTAATGGTCAATGGTACCGGATTTTTGTTGTATCAGTACCAGTTTGACACCACTTAGCATGGTCAGACGGTATCTGTTCTTTGGCTTAGTAGTCTGGGGGGTGGGTATTTTGACTTTTCTCAAACTCTGAGCCATCCTTGAATAACACCTTACAGCCACCCTTCTAATCCTTGTCTTTTGATTTGAGTGTTAAGTCCACACACATTAAGATAGTTGCTGACATACCAACTCACTTCATGTCATCATTCTATCATGTATGTTTCCTGCTGTTTTTTTTCTGGATCTCTATATGTTGTGCCTCTTTTCTTGGCCATCTATGAGGTGCTGAGACATGTTTTCAGCAATCTTTCCTGATTTAATCATACTATTTTGAATGTATCACTTTATTGTTTTGTAGTGACACACTCTGTGTTAGAGTATACGCACCAGTATTTCTTCGTGGTATATCTGTTTCACCACTGTATATAAGGAAACCTTGCCTCCATTATGGTTCCTTTCTCCTGCTCTCTGAGACATCAGTGTGTCTAGAAAACACTGTTCATATTGAAATACAACCTTTTCATCTACAAAGTTGAAGCTTAAGATTCACACAATTGAGTTCCAAAACAAACAACAAACATACCCCACAATGTTTTAAGTAATTTGGGGCTGTATTCACAGCTATCCTGGGGTACATGTGGCCCATAGGCCACAAGTTGGACATATCTGATAGAGTTTTAGGATGTATTATAATATTAAGCAGCATAGATATTGGACAATATTAGAGTATTTGTTTTAACTATGAAATCTGATATTTATAAAACTCTAAGAAAAGGACAGCTGACCATAAGCCCTGGTGATTCTTTTCTTCTACTGCCCTCTCTTCCTGCCTCATGACCCAGACTCATTCCTTTACCATGTTAATTTTCTGAAGAACTACCACTGGCAAGTCTTTGGTAGTGCTGTTAACACTAAGTCCTGTCCATTTTCCTGTCTTTGGAGAACGTTTTGTTTCCCCTTTACTCAGGAGGGATGGTCTTCCTGTACAACAGACTCTAGAATAGCAGCTCTTCTCTTCCAGAAACCTAAAGATGCCTTGCTGATTCCCTCTGCGATTTCAGGTGTGTGTTGACAGGGGGCTTTTTCACTGGTGTCTAAGGAAACAGATTAAATGCTGTTGAAAGAATACCCAGGAAAAAAAAACAAAAGGAAAAAAGACAAGACTTCAAAAGATTCTGAGAAACATTACTATATTGAGAACAAACTTTGAGAATTTTGTATGGTTGCAAATTGTCAAGCCCTTATCATAATTCATAATATATTTACATACAATAAATATATCAATGATGCAAAACAATGGGACAATATGATAAACACTGAGGGGAAACAGACTCAGTAATGACATGTATTCTTTCTTAAATTAATGGGCCTGGACAGTAGAACTTAATTTAATATAGATTACATGTGTTTTAAAAGCTAGAAATAATGGAAGATATTAAGTATAGAGATTTAAAATATAATAAAATCTCAAAGAAACCACATCATCTTAGATTGAAGATGAATGGGTTCAGGAGGAGAAAGAAAGCGTGTTAAGAACCAGAGGAATGGAGGACAAGGCCCTCTAAATCAACGTGATCAAAGTCCATATGAACTCAGAGACAGAGTCAACACGCATAGGGCCTGCAGGGGTCTGCACCAGGTCCTTCACATATAAATTATGGCTTCCAGTTCAGTGTCTTTATGGGATTCCTGAGTGTGTGAGTGAGTGGGTCACTGATTCTTGTGCTTTCTCTTGGGTTCTTTTCCTTCTGTTTGTTGGTTTTGTCTAATTCAAATGGTTAGTTTTGTTTTATATATTATATTAATTGTATTATATTATATTATGCTATGTTATAGTATACTCAATTATAAGCCTGTTTGTTTTCTAATGAGAGACAGAGAGGGAGTGGATCCAGGTGGGAGGGGAGGAGGGGGGAAACTGGGAGGAGTTGAAGGAGGGAAACCAGTATCAGGATATATTATGTAAGAAATAAATCTATTTTCAATAAAAGGAAAACATGCTAAAATATATAAATAAAAATCAAATGAATGTCATAAAATGGAAGATTAGATATTACAGAAGAAAAGCTAGTCATCTTAAAGGCACATCAACAGCCCAAAATGAAACACAAAGAGGGAATAGAATGTATTGAAAATACAAAAAAAAATCAGGAGTCTGTGGGTCCACCCAGCTAGTGAGATACAAAGATAATTTTCAACAGACTTCTTCTCAAAAACAACACAAGCCAGAAGATGTTGGAAAGGAATATAAAAAGTAAAGAGAAAAATGAAAGTATGAAAGAACGATTTCTTGCTTTTTTTTTGGTCTTGCTTCAATCCAGAGTCTCTATCAACAAAAATAGCCCCCAAAGTAACAATGATCAACAATGAAACAAATACTTCCTCAGACATATAAGCTGAAAGAATTTGTTAGCAATTCAGCTGTTCTGCAGAAAACGTCATGTAAATCCAGCATAAAGATGAAAGTGACCCCCTTTGGAGCACTGGGCATGTCCCAAGGGTTCTCAGGGGTGTCACTTCTCATATCTGAGGTCACATAGTCCTTTGTGGTGGAAAGGATCCCCGTGCACTGTGACATTCTTGCAGGAAGCTTGGAGTCCATTCATCATTGGAAATGATAACTGTATAGGTAAGTATAAGAGAATATGTTCCTTAGTATTTAAATCCCTATAAAAGCTATTTAGTCCTTAAGGCAAACATCATAATTTAGGAATAATACATTTGATGAGGCAGAAAGGAAAAATAAATTTATAGTCTTATGAAGTTCTGTGTGTGTATGTGTATGTGTGTGTGTGCATGTGTGCATGCATGCACACACATGCATGTATAAGAGAGTATAATTGGGTGCAGTACACATGTGTAAGTGGATATCTGTATACGTGTTAACATGAGTGTGAAGGTTGGAGAGCAACCTTGGGTGTCATCTCTTTTCTCAGGACCCATCCACATTTAATTTTGAATCAAAGTCTATCCCTGGGACCCAGGCCCCAGATTAGACTAGAGCCCCTGTCTAGGAGCTCCAGGAGTACACACATCTCCACCTCTACCATGCAAGGATGACAAGCACGTTTTCAGGCCACCTGCTAACCCAGCAAGCACTTTACTCTCTGGGCTATCTCCTCAACCTCTACAAAATTATTATACCACGTATGAAGTAATAAAATACCACTTGAAGAAAATTGTATGTTATAAACAATTTAACTACAGCATTCAAATGTAACAATGTATCATAACCAGCAAATCAACACAAGACATACAATGTAATAATAAAATGCTCAAATAATCAAAAGACAGCAGAAAAAGACAAAGACACTGTACAAAGTATATGGCACTTTAGGAGATAAATATCAATATAATAGAACGTAAAACACACTGTGTCAACAATTACACTAAGTATAAACCATCTAAATACTCACATAAAAGACAGAGATTGTCATATGGGCTTTATACAGCCTCATCTAGCTATGGTCTACCAATAAAAAGGAAGCTGTATGATAAGCTAGATAAAGTGATGATAAGTAAGTTAAAGTTTAACAACTGGAAAATAATATATTATACAAACAATGAATTTTTTAAAATATGGATAAAGTGCTGGAGAGATGGCTCACTAGTTAAAAGAAGCTGCTCTTGCAAATGACCCAGATTCTGTTCCCAGCACCAAGATGGTGGTTCACACCTGCCTGTGACTCCAGTCACAGAGGATCCCATGCCCTCTTCTGATGTCCATGGGCACTTGCATGCCCGTGGTTCACAGAAACTCAGACAGGTTCACGCACATACATCATAAAAATAATGATCTCAATTCATAAAGAAAATGTAAAGTTTTCTAAGTCCAATAACAGCTTCAAACATACAATGCAAATACTGGCAAAGCTGCAGGGAAAACTGGCAAGTGAAAATCATAAGTGTGATTACTAATCATCATTAGAAAGCCGGAAGCTGATTGCGTGTCATGTTGCAAGTCAAATAGAAACACAATGGTACAGCTCTGAACACTCGTAAGAGTCAATTTGACAGTATTATTTGACAGTACAAATTCTTCAAAAATATTTTAACAGGTTACATAGAAAAAGAAGAAATTAAGATCCATCTAATTTTGAAGATACTATGATAATACACACAGAGTGATCCAGGTCTTGAAAAGTATTTTAAACTGATTGAATAATCCAGTTTAGTCTAATTACAGGACACAAAATATTCAGAGCAAACTGTTTTTCTGTGTAGTAGCAACACATACTGGAAATTTAAGTGTAAAGGTACAAATGTTTAAAATAACATCAAAATATATGATACTTATGGATCAGTCTTCCAAAAGATATAAAAGAATGGTACACTAGAATTGTAAAACAGCGATATGAAAACTGAAGGTGTCAGTCAACAAGAGACCTACAATACCATTCAAAGTACCAGCAGTGTTCTCCAGAAATTGACTGTCCTACTATATCTCTTTAAAACATGGCTGTTTCATATAGGTAATAGACAATGGAACAGAAAGAGCCAGGAAATGAATACAGACATGTACTACCAAGCGAACTTTGAAAATATAATAAGGAAATCTAATAGAAAAGTTAATTTTTTTCTAATAAGCAGTAGAAGAAAATTTAAAAAAAAATAATTTCCAGGGTCCTTAAGAAATACCTCAACTATAGAGAAAAATTAAATTCTAGTGGGTCATGAACCTAAATATAAAACCTAAAACTACAAAAGTCTCCAGGAGAAAACATGAAGGAAATCTTTGAGCCCTTAGGAGCTAAGGAAGCTTTTTTTTCTCTCTCTCTCTCTTTAATCTCAGCGCCAAAAACATGGTCCATAAAAGGAAAAAATTTGTAAGTCAGATTCATGAAAATTAAGAACTTCTGGCCTTCAAAACACATCTATTGAGAGCTAAAAGACAAGATACAGGCTGGGGCGAGTCCTTCCACACTGTAAAACTCATGAAGGGCTTACATCTAGAACATTCTAACAATTCGCAAACCTCCTGAAATCAATTATAAGGAAACAAATGATCCGCTTTAAAATAATAATAATATAAAAAAGGATTCTACAAACACTTTGTTAAAGACACGCAGATCTCCAAAATGTCCACAAAAGGACCTCTGACAATGGTCATTGAGAAAACGCAAATTAAAACCACAAGCAGAAATTGCCACACTGCTAGCAAGCCAGAAGCTGACCAGACCTAGCACTCCCAATTCACGCACAACATCTTCTTAAGTCAGTTTTGAACATTCTTAAAAGTCAATCATTTGGCTGGAGATGACTCCCCAGCGGATCAAAGCATTTGCCAGACAACCCAACTGCAACACCCAGAATCCGCATAAGATAGTTGGGATGGGATGAAGCGATTGTCTAATCCCAGCACTCACCCTGTGAGTTTAGAAACAGACAAGGGAGGCTGGCTAGCCTGCAGTCTGCGGCGCAGCAGCAGAAACAAGATCCTGCATCAACAAGGGGCAAAGTGAGACTGGGTTCTAAAAATTTTCCTCTGACCTCCACATGAGCACATGTACCCCCAATGGCTCCCAAAGAGAGACATAAATAAATATTTTAAAAAGTCAGTTATCCACATCCACGTGGCCGAACATCCCTGGATAATTTACCTGAGGAAAAAATGACAGCATGCATCCAGCAAAAACCCAGAGGTACACGCTCACAGTGTTGCCAAAAACTGGACACAACTCAGCTGTCCAGCAGCTGGGAGATGGTAAGGGGTTGTGTTGCAATGACTTCTACACAGCAATAAAAAGGAACAAAAGGAACAGACCCAAAACAGGACACCAAGAACTGAGTCTCAAATGCATGATCCTGAGAGAAAAGCCATTCACAAAATGCCCTGCATTGCACATTAGTTATGTGACATTCCCAAATGGTGGAACTGTGCGAACATGGGTGTCAGGGCTCTTAAAGGAGGAATGAAGTGTCAGGAAAGACACATGTGCTTCTCAAGTCATGGAACTGCACACACAAGAGAATCTGGCCCAAAAGACGTCATTTTTACACATGAAAAGATAACTGGGAGTTTCATCCCCCTGCCCCTACCCTTCTCCAGTTGTTCTGTGTGTTAATTGTAAGTCGGGTAGTGGTAACTACGTTTTCCCAGTCACCGGAACAACTCTGCCTGCTCTCTTGCCTCTGTCCAAAAGCTCATCCACCACCATCGTCACTCCAACCCTCTCCGCTGCTTCCCAGGCTCGCTGTTTCTCTCTCATCATTTCCCACCATGGAGGACCACAATGGCGTCTCTTGGATTCTGACCTGTGTGACCTTCTCTCTAGCTTTGAACCTGCAGTGTGAGTGAGACATTTTCCATGTCAGCTGGGCTCTGCAGATCAGTTCCTTCTGTCCTTTCCAGTGACCCTAGAGCCACAGGTGGCTTTTGATCCTCTCCCTGTCTCTGCGCCTTGGGCACTGCAGGGCTCATCCTAACTCCCTGGCTCTCATCCTTAGCACTCATGCCACTGGCTGTTGGGAATTCCCTGGTTTGTCCAGGTGCCAGCTGCTGAGATTGGCATGGGAAAAGTATGACCCCATCGTTCTCTGCCAAGTGTCCATTCCTTGTCCTGATCATCTGGATAATTTTTGTGGGAGAAACTTGGGCCGTTCTCTACCTCGTGTTTAGGATGCTGGAAGCACACCTGAACCTCTACCCATTTCCCTTCTGCCAAACCTTACCTCGGTCCCTCTGCCAGGAGGGAATGGAAGGTGGTGCTGAACTTCACAAATGATGGGGAGAAAAGGACAGTGCCCCAAACAGAAAGTGTCTAAGATGTCTCCTGGGGTATGTGGAACAGCTGGTCCATTAGAAGATGCAGGCGGGTGAGTGTGTTCAATTTAGTCAGTCTGCTTCTCAGGGGGACATAACTCATCAAAATCGCAATGTTCTTCAAGCATCTCATGGTAGAGTTCTGTGGACTCTGGTTCATGCATCCTAACCCAAGCTCTGATGGGAGATGGTCTCATCTCAGGGGTTTCTCTGGGGAATAATAAGATATATTCATAAGACAAGGAAACAGTGCCCCATTCCTGCAGAGATAGCGCATTTTAAAAGATTGTTTGAAACCAGATCATTGGAAATGTATTTTGTTGGTATGTATGTTTATGTCTGTGTGTGTGTGTGTGGGGGGGGTGTTTGTATGGTATCTATGTGTATGGTATGTGGTGTGTGTGTGTGTGTATGTGTGTGGTTTATATGTGTGCGCTCCGTGTGTGTATGTAGCAGTCTGTGTGTAGCTGCTCATTGTTTTGAAATTGTTATTTCTCACCAATAATACCATAGGGAACAGATTCTAAAACAAAGAAAATCCTTAATTGTATCTTTTTTTAAAAACAGCCAAATTATGACAAGAAAATATCCTCCTCACCACACTGTCGATAACTACAGTTCTTGGACTCATCTCAGCTGGAATTCCAGTCTGTCACCAGCATCACAGGCATGACCTATGTCTAGAACCAGGGCTGGTGATGAGCTCAGGGTTAGACTCAGAAGCCCTGTAAGATTTCTCCATTTGTGGCAGTTCCTCGCGACTTCTGAGTCCTTGTGACTTTGGACACAGAATTCACTGCACCATTTTGCCTTCCTTGCTAGTCTGCTAGAGCCATCTTAGCAGATGGCTAAGAGTAAGGCCCTTCACAGGCACAGACTACAGACTCCACAGTCCAGAGAACCCTCTGCAACATGTGTTTGAAGAACCATCCAGAACTCTGACCACTATGAAAAATTACAGAGCAAGTCTATAATTTTAAAATGGTAATATAATGGTATGCATATGCATGTGTGTATAATAGAACATATGTTGAAATATGGGGTGTGTGGAGTACAAATTAAGAGTAATGTAGACTTAGGAAAAATATATATGTGTGTATGATGTATTTTATTGAGGCTTTTGATCCTGGTGGTATTTGAATATTAAAACTAAGATGATAGAGGGTATTTTTTTTCAATAAATACTAATATTTAAACTGTCCTTTACATCCAGCTACTAAACAGAGAACATCTCAAAATCTGGAATGTGCACGGCCCTAAGGACTCAGAGGGCAGGATCTGGGACCCCTGCCATGCTCTACTCCCAGCCTTTCTCAAGAGCAGGCATGGGTCTCACCACAGGGCCAGGAGTTGGGAAAACCCTGGAACCTGCCTCTCTTGTCCTCAGCTGATGAATCTCGAAAACTCATCATTCAGTCGCTACCAATCATCTGTCCCTTGTTTTTCCAGGTTTGGGGGTGGAGTCTATTTCTTTTCCATGTGTTCCTGGCATTTTCATCATCTTTGTTGAGGGTGGCTATAGTTCTTGTGTGTGGGTCTCCAAACCCTATCCAAGAATATCCAGATTGCAGAACAATTTTGCACACTGACCTTAATTTCAGCCATTAGTTTCAGTCTTTTGCACATGGAAACCTTCAGAACTTCCAAATGGTGAATACATTATATAGAATTATAATTTTAACAAAGTCTGAAATAAAGACAAAATCACCCAAAAGTGCCTTGCCTCTTACTCTTGTCTCTTGCCTCTTACTCTCCAGCATGGACACCACATGCATCTGCTTGTACCTGTTCCTGTTCTAGACGGAGCTGTTCCACTCACTTCAGACAAGAGAAGGGCTTAAACTATAGTGGCATTGCTTTTTCTTGCCACCCCAAGATTCAAACCAATAGGATGCGGTGAGTGTAGAAGAGGGACAATGACCAGAGATACAGCTGTGAAACCATAGGGATTGGGAGATGTTTAGGGGTCATCAGAATCATTCACTATTAAAACACCACCAATCTCCCCCATCAAAAGATGCTGCTGGGATTAGAGAGATGGGACGGTGGGTAAAATTGTTTGCTATGCCAGCATGAGGACCTCAGTATGGATTCCCAAACATCTGAAAAGCCAGGCATGGCAGCACATGCCTATAAGGACACATGCGGGAGGGAGACTGGAGACGCCCAGAGGATCATTCACCAGCTAGACACATGAGTGAGCTCCAAGTTCAACGAGAGATCCTGTCTTAAAAAATAAGATGAAGGGCAGTAAAAGAAGACATTGAAAATTGACCACACACACACACACACACACACACACACACACACACGTGTGTGCCTGCTCATGCACATATACAACACAAAAAAATATTAATTAATTAAAATGATGGTACATAGATGCATGTGAGATGGTCATTACTAAGACCTACAAGGATGTCTGTGTAGAAAAATGAACTAGAATTCTGTTTTCAGCTCTACTGTCCACCCACCGTTCCTTAGCTTGTGTGTTTAAGCTATCTCAGACTCAGAAGGGGTGCAGGTTGTCACTCTGTGCAGTGAGCATCCTGACCCACGGAGTCCTCCTGCTCACCATATGAAAACTAATGATGTGTCTGTGGGAGATAAGGAGCTGCCCGTGGCAGGAGGCTCCAGATCTCCATCTGGAATCTACTATTTAAGTTGGATATTCTTAATTAGTGAACTGGGATATCACATCCCTTGGTGTGAATCCCATTCTAGCCTTGGAGTGCATCTGGTGTTCTATCCTCCACACCGCCCCCTCCTTGCCAGTGTTGGATGGTTGGTTTGGGGGACGTTGTCTGTGTGTGTATAAGGAGTATGCGTCTCATGACTGTATTTACCAAAGTCTCTGAGTTGTGCTTTGTGTCTTTAGTCCTGACGGGGCATTCAAGGCCTTGGCCTTCACCTAACCTCCTCATGCCATGACAGGTTCTCCTTCCCACAGTGCCCTATAAAAGTATACCAATATGGGAGGGGCACTGAGCAGCTCAGTAACATAGGAGCGCTAATGGCTTTGCTGTCCATCGGGAGTCAAAATTCACCTGCTCTGCGTCTTCCATTGTGATGGCTAGTAGACGTGGATTTGAGATGAGTTAGGGGTAAATGTGATCAAAATGCATTACATTAAATTCTCAAAGAATTCATTTACATTAATGATTATACATTCTAGAATATATTAATATATATGTATGTATGTATGTGTGTGTGTATATATATATATATATATATATACACACACACACTTATATATTAAAAGGACCAAAGACCCTTAATGAGTGGTTAAGGTGACACATGTCTGGCCTACTATCCTGGAGGCTTCAAGCAGCAGCCAGTCCAGGCGTTTTCAGGAGTGGTAAGGACTCCTAGGATTTTGCTCTTCCAACACCCTAGAAGAGTGTTTCAATTTCTCTTCAGCTTCAGAAGTAAGCGCAAGAAGATCCTAACTTAATTGGGGTGGAGGGAAGGCGGTAACTATGCCCACAAGTCGAACATGCAGGAATGGCACCATTTACAAATCAGTTATTAGACTCCAAGGCAAGCATTTGCTCTAAAAGAGTTACATCAGTGTTGACTGGCCACCTTCCTCACAAAAGGAAAACTAGTCACCTTGGAGCCAAGGTAGACAGATTCCAGCCTCATGTGGTCGCTTGCCTCAAAACACGGCCACACGTTGTTGTCTGAAATCTAAACCATGGCATAACCAAATCCCAGCTCCATGTTTCATCTCTGCTTTGTCTCAAAGGATGTTCTCCCGCCTTGGATGCTCCTGGAGAGCAGTGTCCTGGGCCTGGCCTGGGTGTTAACAGTGTCGTCTGACATGTCTCAGGAAGGCTCAAACCCCCTTTTCTTTTGGCCTGAAACAGAGAGGAAACACCCTCTCTCCTCCTCTGTGCTCACCTCTGCTGGCTTCGTTCAGTTCCTTCAGTTGACTCTGGCACTGGTGCCCACTTCTATCCTGGTGAGTGCTGGTGACAGCAGCAGTGTCCAGGCTTCTCAGGCCTCTCACTCACCCTGTGCAGAGCCTGGTTTCCTCACACAGACCTCTAATTTCAACAGCTTACTTCAAGCAGAGGAGCAAATGGAATCCCCATGCTCCAGAACCACCTTGGCAGATGACATAGACTAGTCTGTCTGCTTTATTCCTCTTACTGTTTGAGAAAAGGAACCAACTTCTAGATTTGGTACAAATTCCTTTCAAGGTCTTGAAAGAGCAATAAAGTAACCAATGGCCCCTTCCCGTAATCGTCCTAACCTCAGGCCCGACATACTAGACAGTCTCATAGAAAGCCAAGGCCGAGAGCAGACACTCATGTCAAGGGTTGCTGCTCCAATCCTGTCCCCTGCTTCCCCTGGGGAGAATGAGCCACAGGAGGTTAACCAGCTAGGAAGTCAGAAGAGAAGCTGCAATGCAATGCCTCCTGCAGATCCAGCATGGAGCTGGGCCTACTGCATGCTTGTTTACCGTCCCTCCAAACAGTAGAAACCAATTACCTTAACACTTAGTTTTGTTTGTATTGTTTTATTTGTTCCTTTTCATAGACAGCTCTCTCTGTGTAACTTAGGCTGGTTCCCAACTCTAGATCCTTCTGTCTCAGCGTCCTAAGTGCTGGAATGATAGGTGTGAGCCACCCACTCATCTTCCACACCATTTCTTTTAGCCTTTCTGAGGGAGTTGAAGGCATATCACCCACTGACTGGCCTGGATGATGGCTCAGTTGATGACAGAAGAGTGACAGCTGCATTTTCTCTTTTGCTTTGTTTGTTTGAGATTTGATTTTTGAGACAGGGACTCACTGTAAAGCCCAATCTGACCTGGAGTTCATGATGTAACCCAGGATGGTTCAGACTCACAAGAATGCTTCTGCCTGAGCTTTTCAAATGCTGGCCTTATAGGCATGAGCCATCACACCTGGCTTTGCATTTCACTTTCTATAATGCTTTAAAACTCATTAAGGACATTATATAACTAGAGTGAACTTGATTTGTTTCAGGATGCAATTCATTGGCAACTTTAATCAAACTGAGAATGAATACTAAATTAAGAGTGAATGAGAAGTTGAAAGTTCTTCTAAATAAATTCATTTGGGGCTAAAAACAAAGAAGCTTCTTAATAATGAAGGTGCTAGGTTCGTTGGTTGCTTGGTGGTTAGATGCTAGGTTGATTGGTGGGTTTGTGGGTTAGATGGGTTGGTTGGTTGGTTGGTTGGTTGGTTGGTTGGTTGGTTGGTTGGTTGGTTGATTGGTTGTTAGGTTGGTTGGTTGGTTGGTTGATTGGCTGGTTGGCTGGTTGGTTGGTTAGTAGGTTGGTTGGTAGTGGGTTGGTAGGTTGGTTGGTTGGTTAATGGGTTGGTTGGTAGGCTGGTTGGTTTCTAAATCTGTGTCCACAACATATCTGATCTATGGGGCACATACATTTAACCTCTCTTATTAGTCAGGTGGCCAACAGTTGAGAAAATTGTGTCATATAAAGACTACAGCATATCTTAGTGTTGACACTCACCTAGCATTTACAGGGCCTTGCCCTGGTCCTCAGCGCTACAAAAGCAAACAAGAATATGTATTTTGAACACTTCTCAGTGCAATTTTATCCCTTTGCACAATACCTCCAATATTTTAAGCTGTTAATAATGTTCCAAAAATAAACCTTCCAACAGTTCAAGCTCACACCTATGTAGGAGGGAGGAAAAGACACTAAATGCATTGCCTACTATCAGCTAAAAACCCAAGCTCAAGATGCAAGCTCAAGAAGTGCCTGTAGGGAGTCCTTGCAAATGGCAGTGTAAGTCCCATGCAAATCCACTCTGTCAGCTCAGGAACAGATGCCAGACAGAAAAGGCACAATAAAAATGAGTATGTGGAGAGAAACCAGGGGTGGTGTCACGCTGGAAACCATGCATGCTCCTCCATTCCCTGCTTGGCACTTGGACACCACAAAGGCTTTTAAACAACTCTCCTTAAAGGTCCTGGCGACATCACAAAGGCAATTGCTTTTTATGTGTGTTGGTGATGAGCGGGAGGCGGGGTGGGGGAAGATCACTACAGCAATCCCAATTTGTGTTATCTTTTATGTGTTGGTATTCAAGGACTGAGTTTTCAAAGGAGAAAAGTAGACATCAGCGTTGCCATCTGGCATACTCCCTCTCGAAGTCACCCTGGAAGCTTGTGAGCCTTAGTTACATTACAGTGCTCTGCACACTGGGTGTGGCTCTCTGAGCCCACCTTTGAAACATAGACTCAGAGAGTGACATGGGGTCACAGAGTCCTTGCTGCTCCAGGGTCTGGGTATGACACTATAATCACCTGCTATAGCATCTCCTCGGGCATCAACACTCCCCCAACAGTGCTCGCTCATGTCCTTGGTAAGCCAGGCAGGTGGCTGCTCTGTCGCCACGTATTGGCTGCTGCTTTGCCTCAAGATGCCCTACCCCGTAGGCATGCTGACGGCCACCCCAGGTACAGCCTTCTGTGAGGGCATTTCTTGTAGCTTTGTCCCCAGAGGAGAAGTAGAAAGAAATGCTGGCCACACAGTCTGCCCTGGCCCCTCGTGAACATCTATTGAAACTGATGGCTCTAATGCCTGGCACCTGCCAAACTGTCGTTCAAGCCGGAGGGGATTTGGACGGGGACAAGGCACGCATTGTGAAAATGACTCTGTGATCTGGTTTCCTGAGCTTGCCCTGAACTCCGAGGTACGATTGGGGCAGAAAACCTTATTTCCTGCAAAAACGACTTCACATAAATGGGAAAATGCACTGTGTATAAGGAGCCAGTGAATATTTCCCCTTGATTTGTGCCTGAAACATAAGAGAGGGGGAAATCCCAGCAGTCTACTGCGTTGTGTGAACATAGACATGCATTCAAATTACTTATATCATTACTTACAGATGTAATTGTGAAATATGTTCTTTTTGCATTCAACATTAGGGACTGAACAGATGGTGAACGCTCAGTTTAAAGCAATATGTCCATTAAAATAACCCGTACTGTTGGTGTTTAGTGCAACAATAGCATGGAGTTCATTACAGCAGGGCTGTGCAGCAAGAGCTTGTGCAGGCAGAAGTCACTCAGGAAATGCTCACCCACCCAGGAGCAGACATTTGCAGATCGGGACACCTCTCCACCACCCCCTGCCCACCAGCCGTGGCTCCAGACTTGAACTCCAGTTGCTTTGCTTCTGAGTTTGCTTCCAAATAGGAAAGTCAATAAACAGCTGACATTTACCAACGCTCTGCTTCTGGGATGGGCTTTCTCTCTCTCTCCTCTCCAGATGTGCTGAAATGTGTGGTTCCAGATGCAGCACCTCAACAGGGTCAGGCTGCTCTGTCTTGAGGGATGGGTCAGGCTCACAGGCTGGTGGTGGGATGCACAGAGAGCCGCTTTCTCTGCTTGGGGCTCAGCATAGCCTACCAGGAAGCAAGGCCCTGGGCAGGGCATCTATGGGGTCTTGAATAGATCCCTGTCATCTGGGTTTACTGCCACCCTGGCAGAACGCTGGCTCTCTGTTCTTACCCAGCACCTCTGACATGGATTTCCCCCTAAAGAAAGGAAAACAGACACCTGTGTCCTGTCCTCTGCCCCATCCCCAGTTTCCACTTTGACAATAACACCGGTGATTTGTTTCCTGAAAGCATTATACACACAAGAAAAAAAAAGCATTAAATGTGGTCTATAACGATGTCCTTGGTCGGTGTGTAATCATGAGAACCCAAGTTTGATCCTCTAAACCCATAGTCTAAAAAACCAAGCATGATCATGTGCTTATAATCCCAGCATTGGACACCTAATGGCCATGCAGCCAACCTAATCTTCCTAATGGGTACACTCTAGGCCAATGAGAGGCCTTGTCTTAAAACAAACAAACAAATAAAAAAGCCAAGATGGCAGCTGGTGTCTAAGGAATGACACTTAGGGTGTGTGTGTGGGGGGGGGGGGGGGGGGGGGGGGGAACAGGGACAGAGAGACAGAGACAGAGGAACAGAGAGAGCCACAGACCAGAAGAGAGAGAACAGACCTGCTGTGCCATCTTGGATGGATACATCTTTTTTTTTTTTAATTTTTATTATTAAGATGGATCCATGTTTAAGACAGTGAGTGTTTGTCTCCTTCCCACAGCAGGTCAGCATCACATAGTGTCCT
Source organism: Peromyscus melanophrys (assembly GCA_902168415.1). Taxonomy (NCBI): domain Eukaryota; kingdom Metazoa; phylum Chordata; class Mammalia; order Rodentia; family Cricetidae; genus Peromyscus; species Peromyscus melanophrys. The sequence continues at coordinate 19,241 of CABHPR010129244.1, forward strand.
GTGTGGCTAAGATGCACTAATGTCCACACTAACTGAGCTTGGGAAGAGAAGAAGAGGAGGCCTGCAGAGGTGGAGAGCTGGGGAGGGTTCAAGATCCCTGTGTGTAGACATTAGAGTGGCGCCTGTGAAGGTCCCCAAGTGGACGACAGTTACAGGAACCAGCCAGCTGCCTGCTGTGTTTGGAGGAAGCTTTAGAAGCAGCTTCACCAGTAATGTGGAAGGAGGAAGTAAGGCTGGGAAGCTGAAGAAAAAGAGAATGGAGGCGAGGGGAATGAGGGTAACTTAAGAGCCATTGTTCTGAGTCTGAGAACAGGAGGACTGAACACTTCTCTGCAGGAGGCAAAGTTATCGGATCAGAACCTTTAGGTCAGTGGTCCTCAACCTGTGGGTCTCGATAACCCCTTTGGGGGTCTAACTACTCTTCCACAGGGGTCACATATCAGATATTTACATTACAGTTCAAACACTAGCAAAATTACCACTATGAAGTAGCAATAAAAACAATTTTGTGGTTGGGGGTCAGCACAACATGAGGAACTGTATTAAAGGGCCGCAGCATTGGGAAGGCTGAGAAACACTGCTTTAGCTGCTCCACACTGTGACCCTCCTTTCTACCTCCACAGGGCTGAAGGACAGAAGGAAGGAGACCAGCTTTGGAGTAGGACAGAGGGTTAGGTCCATGGCCGGGTGTGGCGAGGAAGCAGCAAGTAGAAGCCGATGCCATGCGCTGGTGCTCTGTGCAGCTGTGCAGCTGAATGCTCGTAGGCGGGTGCCTAGATGCCCTAAGCCAAAACTCAATAGGCAAAGGGTGGGGCTCTCTGAAGAATTCCACCACGGGCTGAGTGGCATCTAGGTTTTCAGCCTCTCTAGTGTGGTGATGGCCATTATTGGACTACCTAGACATATCAGGAAAGCTAATCTAATAAATCAAGTAATATATATTTAAATATATATTATGTGTGTGTGTGTGTATGTATATATACACAATCCATCAGCTTTTTTTCTCTAGAGAACCCTGACTAACACAGTATCCAATGACTTACCTAAACCCATCCTCATCCTGGAAAACTACCCAGCCTCGCAGAATGTGCAGCATGGAGTGTCTTCCCAGCCCTGCCCAGTCATCCTGCCCGACCTCCATATGGCCTGCCCTCGCCCACTCTGAGCTTGCTCAGCTCTGCCATAGCATCTTTTCTACTTGTTCCCTCTTCTTGTCCCGAGTTTCACCACCCTGGCCAACTCTTGTCCTTCAAGGGCACACCCTAATGTCATACCCTTCTTGAAACTGTTCTGAACATTGACTACCCCTAGGACAATGACCCTATTAATGATTCCCTTGTTTTTTTTATAGCAGAGTCTTGGCAGTCTTCTTCGGTCCCTGTGCAAAGTGGGTACCACCCCACTGCGGCTAAAGTCTGGGTGTGCTTTCTACGGTCCAGATGGTCTGAGAACACTGTCAACTACTCTTTGCTTGGCCGACATTTACTTAGGCTTGGCTACAGGTCTAAGGGTCTAGCTCCCTGGTGAATCTCTGTGCCCTGGAGGGGCATCTGGGTTGTCCCCATCTGTACCTGGCAAGTCTTCCCTCACACACAGCCTAACACGTAGTAGGTGTCAGGAAGCATTTGGTGAATTTAGGAGTAAATAAAACTGGCACAGATGGTCCAGTGTTAATACCAGAGGCAAAGGGGAAATAAAAGAAATAAGCTGGTAATGTCAGCCAAGGTAAATAAATGAAGGGTAGTCACGTGGGGCTGTGGAAAGAGAAGTGATGAGATGGCCAAGATGAAGGTTATGGAGAATATGGGTTCAACGCAGGAACCTAGCAAAAGCATCAAGGCCGAGGCTGGACAAGGAAGGATAGGAAACTATGATCCAGGGAACTTGACTCACAAAGAGACAGTGTCGTCAGGGAAGTCCACAGGGAGTACAGCAGGAAGACAGACTTGTTAAGGAAAGAACAACAAACGCAATCAGTGACAGGTGCTGTGGACTGCACTGTGCGACCCAAACTCAGGCATTGGCATCTTAACCCTGAACCTCAGAATGTGGCTCTCTTTATGGAAGATTCCTTTAAAAAGAGGTAAGTAACTGGACACACAGCAAGATACCCCAAGGGACCAGTCCTGACACATGTTGGAGGTGACCAACAACAAGATAACCCAAGGGACCAGTCCTGACACATGTTGAAGGTGACCAACAGCAAGATACCCCAAGGGACCAGTCCTGACACATGTTGGAGGTGACCAACAACCATCTAATTGGACTTATGTCAGGCTCGACTGGAGAGAGTTCATGCCCAGTACTACAAACCCAGCCAACTACCAGTGGCTGGAGAGGTCATGGACTGTAGAGAGCCTACTGCTGCCCTTTCCTAAATGCAGCATAACTACAATTTAAATCTTCATCCTTATACCCACAGGTAATTGTACCTCTCATCCCCTCATCAAAGAGACATCCTTTTGCAGCAGACAGGAACCTTTAAAGAAAGACACAATCAGTCCAAACGCAGAGAACAACTGACCCCACCCCCCAACCCCTACCTAAGGCTCAGGGAACTTCATAAAAGAGGAAGTGAAAAGATTGTAAGAGCCACGAGACCAGAAAGTCTGCTGTGAGATGGTGTCCTCTATATGACAGGAAAGCCACACCCATTAAATGTCAACAATATCCTCACTTAAACAATACTGGACATGACATGACACCACTAGCTGACCTGCCATGGTGGATGGGGAAATCTCGAGAGGCCTCACCCCTAGATGACTATGGGAAGCTAATGACTTCCGAGAGAGAGGGAGAATCATCTCCTCCAAGGATGCACTTCTGATAGGTGATCTGAGCCCAAGCAGTCAACCTTAAATGAATATACATGGGAGCATCACTAAATGGACACAGCAGGCTGTATTTATATCATAATAAATGATAATGAATTATAATTAAATAAGAGGTCATGAGTTTGAGAGGGAGTGGACAGGACCTGGGAGGATTTGGAGAGGGAAGAGGAGGTGGAAATGATATACATACAGCACTCAAGTGGGTAATCCTCAAAAACATTAAATTTAAATAAACACAAAGGAGCTAAGTTCACTGGGAGAGACCCCGGTCCAATATAGTCAGTATCCTTATAAGAATAGGGGCTGGGGTAGCTGCAGATGGCTCAGTGCTTAAGAGCAGGGGTTGTTCTTCCAAAGGACCCAGGTTTGAGTCCCAGCAGCTACCTGGTGGTTCACAACCATAAAACAGATGATAGATAGATAGATACATAGATAGATACATAGATAAAATAGAGACAGAGAAACAGAGACAGAGAGATTACTACATGGTCTTTCAGAGACACAGAAAAAGCTGAGCCATATTCCAGTCCAGTAGAGAGGCCAACCCTGTGGATGCCTCAAACTGGATCCCAGTCTTAACTATGATGGCTTTTTGTTGTTGCTGTTGTTGCATTCACTGAAATTTGTTACACCAGTTCTAAGGAATGGGTTCAGCAGGTAAGGCTAAGAGAGAAACTGATTCCCCACTGAAATGGAAGCATGACGTCAAAGTAAGTGGGGAGGTGTGCAGGGGCACTGGAGAGACAGGAAGGCAGGGGAACAACGCAATCATAAGGCCAGAAGAATCACACTCCCCAGTAAATGCTGTCTATAAGGTCACCGTTCAGCAGGCCAGTCAATTCATCTGGTGCCCTTCTAGTACCACTATCCAAGGACCAGCCCCCTGCCAGACCCAACAGGCTGGATTACACAGGACCTGCTTCAAGGTCCCACAAAAGGAAAGCTGACAGCTAACACCAGGGAAGAGCCAGTGAGGATCATGGAGAGGACAGGACAGGATTGCCCGGCACACAGGATAGCTAAGAAGTCTGCTCATCTGCCTCATTGTGTCTTAGAAGATGAGTGGGAATTAAGGATGGACAGTTCCAGATACCCCCAAACCACCAAAAGGGACCTGAAAGGGCAGTAAGAGAATAAGAAATAGTCTACCAGTGAATGGGCACTGATGAGGGCCTGGGGTTACACCACCTCGACGGAATCCACCCTCCTGGGGCTCACACTGTAGCAAGGGGCCTGTCCCATCCGCAGTCCTGTCACTGCAACAAATACTATGGCTAAAACAACAACAACTTAGAGAGAGCACACACTTGTCTGTCCACACAATGATTAGAGCTGAAATTAATTTTAAAATCCAGAAAAACTGGCAAAGCTATTTGGCGGTTGAACAAATTTCAGTTCAAATGTAACAAGTAAAAAATAAAATAAGAGGAATGACAAGGATGGCAGACCCCTCCCCGACTCAGAGGTCAACATGGAGGGACTGCCAATAAAGATAGGAAGGAAACCTGCAAAGAGCAGCCTCCTGGGGACATGAGGCTTTGGGGGAGGGGGTGTTCTATGTAAAGTTAATAGGTAATCCTTTGTGATGAGAAAGGAGCCACCACGGAAAGCCTCAAAAAATAATAATGGATAGCAAGACGCCAAGGAGAGACAATTGAGATGTAAGCATTGTACGCCTAAATGAGGCCCACGCTTTTATGTGCAGCTTCTGCTAATGGGTGCTTTTTCCTGTATTGCAAACTTGGGAAGATGAGAAAGAATTTCTTTATGCCTGCTTTATGGGATCTGGCATTGGACCAAGCATTCATTATCAATAGAAGCTGAGTTGAGACACAAACATAACAGCTTCCATGTTAAAAATATTATTGAATAGCATAGACCTGGAGGAAAAATAAGGTGTGTGTGTGTGTGTGTGTGTGTGTGTGTGTGTGTGTGTGTGTGTGGTGTGTGTGGTGTGTGTGTGTGTGTGTTCCCTCCTGTGCTGGTGCATGTGTGCCCCTGTATTTGGAGAACAGCGATCAAGCTAGGATGTCGTTCCTCAGGTGCCATCATTTTGTTTCTATGAGATAGGGTCTCTCACTGGCCTAGAGTTCTCCAAATAAACTGGCTGGGCAGAGAGCCCCAGGGACCCACCATGTCTGCCTCCCCAGCACTGTGATTACAGACCAATGTCACCATGCTGGCTTTTTCACCTCTGTTCTAAGGCTCAAACTCCGGTCCTCACGCACAGCAACCACGTTACTGACTAAACAATCCTCCTAACCCCCAAGATTTTTTTTTATAAGCTGTGTAGGTACATAAGGAAGCGAAGTTAGCCAACGGTGCTTAGGATCAGACCTACGCATATCTGAGAAAAGGGAACCACAGTGGAGAAAACGCCGCCAGAAGATTGACCTGTAAGCAAACCTGTAAAGTGTCTCCTTAATTCGTGATTGACGTGGCAGCTCAGCCCATTGTAGCTGAGCAAGCCATCGGGAGCAAGCCAGTAAGCAACACACCTCCTTGGCCTCTGCTTCAGTTCCTGTCTCAGGGTTCCTGCCTTCAGTTCCTGCCCTGATTGCTTCACTTCCTGTCTCAGGGTTCCTGCCTTCAGTTCCTGCCCTGATTGCTTCAGTTTCTGTCTCAGGGTTCCTGCCTTCAGTTCCTGCCCCGATTGCTTCAGTTCCTGTCTCAGGGTTCCTGCCTTCAGTTCCTTCCCCAATTGCTTCAGTTCCTGTCTCAGGGTTCCTGCCTTCAGTTCCTGCCCTGATTTCATCCTATGATGAACTGTGAGGTAGAAACATAAGCTGAAATAAACCCTTCCCTCCCTAAACTGCTTTTGTTCATGGTGTTTAATCACAGCAATTAAAAACCCTCACTAATGCCACTAATTGGAACCTCATTGTGGGGGATTGCTCTGACAGACCTGACCACATGTCTGGGGGAAGATTGTAGTGCATGTAAACTTTGGGCTAGGAAAGCCACTGAGTGCTCAGTGCTCAGTGCTCAGTGCTCAGTGCTCAGTGCTGAGGGACCTTCAAAGATGAAAACGATGAGACCTGTGCTGATGCTGGAGGCCAGGCTTATGAAGTTTCAGACGGAAGTTTGAGAGTCCTTTAAGGTTTTTATTAGAGTTGTTTTGAATTAAGAATCTGTACTTCTGGCCATCAGGGGCTGAAGACTCAGGCATGATTAACAAGAGACAACACCACTGAAGTGAAACCTTTGCTCTCCTGGGACAATTGATGCTGCTCAGCTGGAGTGGAGAAATTAGCAGTAATTAAGAAAAGACTAACCTCATCGAGATGAAATATTTTGGGCAATGTTTCCCAGGGTCAGCCCCTAGGAACTATGGTGCAGAGGAGGGCTAAGGCTGTGCTGTGTGCTAGTACCCAAACTTGGTAATGTGTAAGAGTCCCCCAGGTGGTACTGGTTTTAAGCAATGGAGAAATCATGGACGGCATCTGAGGCTAGGCACTGTGAGAGGCCATTTGTAAAGATGCATCGTCAGCTGCAGTAGAAGCCCCAGGATCGAAGGGGTCATGGAGAGAAGTTGAGGCTTGGAACAAGGGGGAAGGGTTAGAGTCCTTAAAGAGAGCACAAAAGAGGCTGTTGGTGAAGATGCAGCCCAGTGCACTCCAGTGTCATTGGGTGGCCACCAAGTACAGCAGCCGTTGTGGAGTGGAGCCAGCCTGAGCCTAGCAGACAAGCTGTACAGCTTTAGATGGCAGAGCTAGAGAAATTGTCTCTTCCAAGGTCCTTTGGAGCCCGGAAGATTGTGGGTGAGTTTCAGATGTCAAACACTGAATGTTTTACAGTTGAATTTTGGTTTTGCTTTGATCTGATTGTGACTATGCCCTGATTCTTCCCTCTTGGAGTAAGAAAGTGTGTAACTAATTTTTTTATTTTACAGGAGCCCACATTTGAGAAACTTTGAGCTTTTAAAGAGATTATCATTATTCTAGAGAAACTATGGATATTTAAGAGATTGGAATATTTTAGAGAGGCTTGAACTTTGAAAGAGATTTTTGGATGAATTTTCAAAGTGTTTAGTTTTTTAAATACTGAGGAACTTATAAAGTTAGACTGTTTTGTTTTGTTATATTGATATTAACCTGAGACCTTGGGGATGAAAGAGAAAGGAAAGGTTATAGTTGAATAGTGATGTGTTTGTGTGTTAAGTTGACAAGTAGCTAATTGCATTGGTTGGTTTTGCCAACATGATGCAAACCTAGACATATCAGAGAAGAGGGGACTACAGCTGAGAAAATGTCCTCATAGGATTAGCCTCGTCAAGAATGCAGAGCATTTCCTTTTTTTTTCTCCTTTTCTTGAAAATGGATTCTTTTTCTCACATAATATATCTTGACTACAGTGTCCCCTCCCCCTACTCTTCCCGTTCCTTCCACCTCCCACTCCACCCAGCTGGATCCACTCTTTTTCTGTCTCTCATTTAGAAAACTAACAGGCTTCTAAGGGATAATACTAATATGAAATATAATAAAATAAAATATAACAAGATAAAATAAAAACTAACACATCAGAGCCGGGTGGTGGTGGTGCACGCCTTTAATCCCAGCACTCAGGAGGCAGAGGCAGGTGGATCTCTGTAAGTTCCAGGCCAGCCTGGGCTACAAAGTGAGTTCTAGGAAAGGTGAAAAGCTACACAAAGAAACCCTGTCTTGAAAAGCAAAAAAAAAAAAAAAAAAAAAAAAAAAAAAAAAAAAAAAAAAAACCCTAACGCCCTAACGCATCAGAATTTAACAAAATAAACAAACAGAAGGAAAAGAATCCAAAAAAGGGCATAAGAAACAAAGACTCACTCATTCACACACTGGGAGATCCCATAAAATCACTGAACGGAAAGCCATAATATTCACACAGAGGACCTGTTGCAGACCCCTACAAGCCCCTTGCCTGCTGCCTCAGTTTCCGTGAGTTCATATGTGCATTGATCATGTTGATTTAGAGAGCCTTGTTTTTGTTTGTTTGTTTGTTGTTTGGGGTCCTCCATCCCCTCTGGCTCTTCAGGGTTCCCTGATCCCCGAGAAGAGGGATTTGATGGAGACATCAAGTTCAGGGCTGAGTATCCCAACGTCTCTCATTCTCTGCATAATGTCTGGCTGTGGGTTTCTGTATTTTTTGAGGCATTTTCTTAATTAGTGATTGATGTGGGATGCCTACCTCACTGTGGATCGTGCCACCCCTAGGAAGATGGTCCTGGGTGCATAGGGGAGCAGGTTAAGCAAGCCTTGGGGAGCAAGTCAGTAAGCAGTAATCTTCCATGGCCTCTGTATTAGTTCCTATCTCTTGAGTTCCTGCCCTGACTTCCTTTGATAAATGATGGATTTTGATGTGGAACTATAAGTTGAAATAAACAGTTTCCTCCTGAAATTGCTCTTGATCACAGCAATAGAAATCACAAGGCAGTTGGCAAATGACGTAGAAGGTTCTCAACCTTAAAAAGGTGCATTCCTACAGAAGATGCTCACAGAATAATGTTCTGGTCCTGATTCTGCCGCTGACCTTAGTCCCTCAAACTCTGTTGATAAATACATGTTATACATTATTGGTGAAATTATTAAGGCCACTCCACGTAGTTAAAAGGGAGGTTTATTTTGTGGGGTAACTTACAAGTGAAGGGATAGTTTACAGGGTCTGGAAAAGGTGTGGCATGCAGTCCAGCAGTGTTCTCTGGAGAACTCTGCTCAGTCTACCTCCAGCGTCCAGGGTCCAGGAACCAAGAGGGCCGGCGCATCCGGATCTTGTGTCTTCAGGGTCCTCCCTTCGCCCTGCCTTGTAGGTGTGACAGTTACCGAAAGCTTCAATGGAGGTTGGAACTTCCAGATCAAAGCTGGAATGGCTACCCACTACAATACATACATAACTATCTAATTCACTTGGCTAGTAAAAATGACACCACCTATTCCAACTGCCTCCCATGACTACTGAGAAGTTCTTGTGTACTTCCTTACAGCTCTTTCTGTATGAACTGATTTTTCATTTCATTTCTGACATGTGATTAATATCATGCATATATATCATTTTTTGTTCTACTTTTAAAACCTAGTATTGTCTTTTGGTATTGCCAAATACTACCAAATATTATTTGAGGACATTCTGATGATGTGTGATAGTTCATCTAATGGGGATATTCACTTATTAGGTCAGTAAGTTTTGTATTAACATTCGTTCTGTATCCAGTCCTAAAACTCCCCACAGTGGGGCAAAGATGTCACCCACAAAGCATGTACAGAGATGGACAGGAAGAAAACATCGTGAGCGTCTATACACAGCTATGTGAGTACCACAGTGTGTGTGTTCCTCCCTGACAGTCAGTCAGTTTGTTTGACATCCCTGACATTGTCACTGATCCACCATGGTTCCACAAGGCAGAGGCCCCATCTGGACCTTCCTGAAACTCATTCATTCACCTGTTAGATTGATCTATGGCCAGGCCCCGAAGGGAGGAATTTTCACTGTCCCATTTCTAGGGATGGGTAGACAGAGGATGGCTCCCTGTGGGGGGAAAAAAGCTGTAGTCAAAGAGGACACTGTTTCCTGGAGATCTGACAGGGCTGCTGGGCAGAGTGGTCCCGGAGAAGAACACCACTATGTCCATGGTCAGAACATACAACCTGGTGTGGGGTGGGGGTGTGTTAGCAGCAGGCTTAGCGTAGGCAACATGCCTGTCCACTCTATACCAGGCCCTTCAAGTGGATAGCAGGACAAGAGAAAGCAAGGCATTATGGTCTCCATGGTAACTGTAACTATGTAATTGTGCCTTTTATTTGGTTTTGTCTGGGTTTTTAAGAAATAATCACTGGCAGAAAGTGTTTTGTTCAGAGGTGGCATGTTGGTGGATAGATCCCAGGGTTTCTCCTAACTGAGTAGCTCAGGAGCCCTAGGGAGAGTCATAATACCTTGGCAATGGAACCCAGATCCACAGTCTCGAATTTCTTTAGGGCTCTGGTATACCCTGACAGCATGGCCAGAATACAGCACTTATACCCTGCCATCAAGAGTGGGGGTGCTGCTCCTTAAGACCCTCTACCCCCATTACCACTGGAAACTTTGTCACCTTGATGATCTCTAAGTGGCTTGTCACTTTAATTTCCATTCTTACATGCTGAAAAGATGATTTTTTTCACACATTGGTAAATTTCCATTTTCTTCCTCAGTAAATGTGTCCTACTTTTTAAAAAAACAATGGAATGGTAGCGTTTTTCCGGTGCACGGGTATCTATACATTAAGATATTAACTTCTTCATTCCATGTGGCTAATGATCTCTTTATCTGTCATTTACTGGATGGCTTTGCTTATTATTTGGGACACACAGTACTTCAGTCACACAGTCAAGGTCACACGTCAGTCCTCTTATACCCTTGCTACAGCTGAGGTAGTTAACATCATTTTCTTACATTTTTTAAATTTCTTTCTTTACTGTAATCATTAACTTTATCAAGGCTTACTGGGGATTTTTTGGAACAGTTTCCCTCTAAAAGTTAGGCCTTAAATAGCCAATTTTGGTTAACACCACTTGTTGAATATTTCCTTTTTCATTTTTTCCACAGTGCATCCTTTATTACATTATAAATCTTGCTTTAAATGTCTCAGGTTTTAGGGCCTTTCTGTGTATCAAAAATGTTGGTATCGTGGCATTAATTTTTGATATATCAGAGTACTGCAAATAATAGAAATGTCTATCATGTTTTCTTCTAGCTATATTTTTGAATTATTTTTATTACATTCCAAAAATAATCCTACTAGCATCTTATATATTACGTGCTTTTTCATTTCACAGTACAAAATGTCTTTGAAAAGTAGACTTCATAACTTCTCCTTTATGGTTAGAGAAATTTAAAGTCATGGAAAGAAAGAAATATGCAGAACTACTACTAAAATTTTGCCAGATAAAACTCAGAGTCCAGAATCTCTACCAAATTCTGTCTGATGGTAAACCTCAAGTCTTCCAGCTCTCACAGAAACAGCCTTGGGTTTTGATAATTATATTTGGACTAAGTTTCAAATCACTCCTCTAGAAGTGTATCTGTGGCTATAAATCAAGTCTTTAAAATGCTTGCTCAGGTGAGAAAGAAAGAAACAAGAAAAAGAAAAGAAAGACCATTTAGATTATTCTTTTTTTAGATTTATTTTAGTGTGTGTGTGTGTGTGTGTGCACCCTAAAGCCAGAAAAAAATTAGCATTTCTGGAGCTGGAGTATAGGGGGTCATAAACACTCTTAATGTAGGTGCTGGGAACCAAACTAAGGTCCTCTGGAAGGGCCACACAAGCTCTTAACCACTGGGCCACCTCTCCAGCCCTTCAGGATAGTTTCAGTATAAAGTGACTGGGCATATGCACTAACAGTTTCCCAGATGTGGAAGAGGGACAGTGGGCTGTGAGTTCAAGGGCAAGCACCCGAAACATTGTAGCAGGCCAGGCAGCTGCTCCTTATGTCTCCTGAAACATGGCTGTCCCCTTAGAGACAGTGACTTGTGTGTCCCAAATACAATATTTTTTGGTTAAAAAAAAAAAAGTGATATCCTGAAGGTTCCTATGGCTTTTCAAATTATTTCATTTGAAAATTTCAAAGAGAAACAGTTTTTGAGCTGGTTGAAAATAGATATATCTAAGTTAGAGTTGTGGTTAAAAGCTGCATTTTGTCACTGTGGGCAAGATAATCCTTGACTGCCAGCCCATCAGAAAGGTAAATTCTCAGAGAGGAACTATAGCTACTCACTTAAACCATGGCTACTGTTGTTTAAACAGGAAAGGTCCTTCACAGGCTCAAACTTGAGTACTTGATCCCTTGCATGGTGGTTCCGTTTTGGAAGGTTACAGAACGCTTAGGAGCTGGAGCCGCAGTGAAGGAGGTGGGCTGCTGGGGTTTAGTCCATCACTGAGGTAGGCCATTGAGGTTTAGTCCATCACTGCTTACTGCCCAATTGAGATGTGACAGGGTAAGGAGCCCTGGCTACCTGGTGGATCTTACTGTCATCCCTGCCTGCCAGGGTGACTTCCCCACCGAGATGAACTGTTACCCCCTCAAACTGTGAACCCAAAGAATTACCCCTCCTTTAAGCAGCTCCATGTCAGCTGGTCATAGAAACGAGAAAGATAATTAACACAGTGGCCAAAGTGAAATTTATTGTGTTCGTATTCCTTTGGAGATTTCCAGCGTGGTGCGGCTGTGATCTTATTAATAGAAAAGCTCGCCTGTAGACTTTTCTCTACTCATTACTTCTGTCCCCACAAATGCAAATGAAGTCCCTTTGGCAGGGGAATCTGCATATGTGCATCTTCTCACGTGGACCACCCTGTCACTCATCCCTTCTACAAACCTAGCAACTGCAGCCCCAGGTCATCTCTCTGCCACAAGAGCCTGTGGGATTGTTTGGTTTTTTTTTCCCCTTTGAAGGAGCAGCTATTTTATCCCCAAGTAACCAAAACACACTTAGAGTATCTAACGAAAATAACTGGAGCCTTTTCTCTCAAGCCTTCAAACGCTTTCAATTAAAACACATTTCCAGACAGAGAGGAAAACTGCCAATGCCTAGATTTATGCAGTAATTGTATTCATTTCGAAACGTGATAGATATTAGGTGGTTGTGGCAGATTGTGAGATAATATTCATCTCTTCTGTAAAACATATATTCCCATGAGGCATATGGAAAATGCTAGATGTTTGGGCCAGGCTATAGCCTCTTCCATTTCCCACAGACGTCTCCCATGGGGGCTTTTGTGTAGACCTTGAAAGTAAGTATTTGTCTTCCTCCTGTCTAAAATTGCTCATGTGGTAATTCTGGAGAGCTGAGACCCAATGATCCACCTCATGGCAATGGACAGAACACATCCGCAGGATTGACCTATTGGGTGGAAAACTGGATGTTCAATTTGTCTTTCAAAACAAATACTTTCACACATTCCCCTACTTGCATGCTATAATATCTAAATCTGATCACCAAGATAGGATCTGGAGTGCTCCAAAAATAGCCACTCTTTTTTTTTTTTTTTTTTTTTTAGGAACACAGAAAATTTGAAGTTCATTCCCAAGTGCTAAGTGTTGTCATGAATGGTTTTCTTTCAAGTAAGCATACATGGGGAATGGGTCTGTTCACACATCTCCAAGGAGACTGTGAGGTGGGCAAGAACACAAAGCCCCCATGCAGCCCCTCTATTACCAGCTCACCAGCGTCCTGGAGAAGAGGGCAAATGATGGCTCTGGAGCAGCTCTGTGCATGTGACAGGTCTGACCATCAGCCTTATCTTGGCTCAGTTGGTCCTGCCTCAGGAATAGCACCTTCACCTCAGCCATGATGCCTAGGGGACTGTCCTCTGAGGCTGTCAAGACCACTCTGCTCCCATAGCCATATCCAGGTAACTATGACAAAGGAAGTGTCATAGGTCCCCTCACCTTGTACACGTGTGTGTGTGTGTGTGTGTGTGTGTGTGTGTGTGTGTGTGTGTGTCCTACTGAGACCTGTAACTGAAGTTTTCTACAGTCATGATCAGCCCCACAGACCCTGTAGCGACTTATAAAATAATCACTCAGAAGCTTATATTAATTAAAACTGTTCAGCCATTAGCTCAGGCCTACCACTGACTAGCTCTTACATTTAAACTATATGTTACCACGTGTTCCGTGGCTTTACCTATGTGCCATTACATGCTGCTCCCTGGATGGCAGGCTGGTGTCTCCTGACTCAGCCTTCCTCTTCCCAGAATTCTCCTTATCCGTTTATCCGTTTATCCTGCCTATACTTCCTGCCTGGCTACTGGTCAATCAGTATTTTATTTATCAACCAATCAGAGCAACACATTCACAGCATACAGAGCGATATCCACAACAGAGACCACACTGTCATTCAGTACCACATTTTCACATGTACCACATTTTCAATCATGATAGAGATGTCCAAGGTCAGCAGTAGCTCTCTAGTGGCAGATTGTGACCCTAAAGCCAAGTACTACTCTCCTGTGATAGCCATGAGAACGTGCATGTCATTGATTTCCTGGGAAACAGCCTGTTTTTTGGTGCTGGGAAAATAGACACCTAGATATCTTTTTTTTTTATTGGAATCCTCTTTCCACCTTGTACTTTCACACACTCTGAAATACATCTATCCTTCTCCTGAGCACCTTTGCCGTTAAGACTCTTATTGCTTCATCCACAGTGAGCACTATGGGGTTTAGAGTTAGTGTACACATCAAATCTGTTCATTGGTTCAGTTTCTCCATTACTGAGCCATCTCTCCTTCTTCAGAAATAGAACTTGTGGGTTTTAGCTGGGGTGTGAGGGTGCAGCCCCAATCTTCTTTATGATCATCCATAGCCATCAGGTTGTAAATAAATACAGTGCTCGAGCATCCACAAAAGAGAACACCATTGTCCTCCCCTCTGCATTCATCACCTCTCACTGGAGTAAAAGTCTGGTGGCTGGAGCTAGCTCAGCCTTCTCGGAGGGCTTCAGATTAGAGACGCTATGTGGTGGGACAGACAGAAAACCCTGGGTCTCTAGCACAGTGAGTGGTAGCACACTACAAGCTCTTCTTGTTCTGGGTGGGAATGAATTTCTGCCTCCTGAGGCCACTTCTTCTCCCTATGGTCTGGCCCTAGTCCTGCAGAGTACAGCCCATGACTTCATCCACACCATTACCACACTGCCATCCTCTTGCATCTCATCAAAGTCATTAACCCTCCTCACTGCCTCTGGCTTCTTTCTCCACAACTCAAGGGATCACATGGAGCATTACTGCCCAGTGGTTCCCACTGTACTTGGAACAAAATCCAAGCTCCCTGTGATGGCTATCAATCTCCTTAGGCCCCAGGCCTGACAGTACTTCACATCTTACCAAAAAACTCCTTACAGGCTATTTGCTGCCCCCCTCCACCCTGCCCCAGGACCTCTGTGCTGGCTGCCCCTTTATTGAAGTACTCCCTGCCCAGAAAGAATCTCAGGAGACCAATTCTCCTGCCTTAGCCCAGCCTTTGGTGACCCACTGATTTCATGCAGGCCTATCCCCTAGTGGCTAGTCTTCCCCTCACTTGCAGGCCTCAGATGTTATTTGATCATCTTTCAACACACAACACAGCCTGTGGTTTTGTCGTCTTCTCTTCTTGGAGCACACCCAGTGAGAAGGAATATGTTGTCTATTAGGGTTAGACTTGTGTTCTAAACACCTGGAAAGCATGTAGCCTTGACAGGCATTTGACACCCACAATTTTTGAATAAAGAAATGCATCTTTGTACTGGTGGAAAGCAGAAAAGAGGTCTATCCCACTCCGAAGGTGAAAAGACTCCCCTTTTGAGTCTGTTCAATCAGCTGTGGTTCAGATCATCATTTGTTTTCCTGGGGCAGAGGGCTGGGGAGACAGCTCAGTTGGTAAAGTTGCTTTCTGTGAAGGCAAGAGGTCTGAGCTTGATCCCCAGGGCCCTCATAGAAAAGGCATGGTGGTATGTGCTTATATCACAGTGCTGGAGGGAGACAGGGGGCTCCTTGGAGTTTCCTGGCCAGCTTACTTGGTGAGCTCTAACCCAGTTAAAGAGCATGTCTCCAAAAACAAAAGCAAGGTGCTAGAGAGATGGTTAAGAGCACTTACTACTCTAACAGAAGACCAGGGTTTGGTACTGTGCACCCACATGGCTCCCAACTTAGTGTAAGTCTTGTTTCGGGGGATCTGATGTGCCTTCTGACCTCCAACTGGCACATATGGTGCACAGACAAAGACTCAGGTACACAACATACATCCTAAATCAAATAATTATTCTTTAAAGGGGGGAGAGAATGGTTCCATGCCTCCACATGTCCTTGCACACACAGGTACAACACCACACACACA